>JAKSZP010013194.1:0-245414 GCA_022478985.1 Massospora cicadina
CCATCAATTTTTTAGTTGATTTCCTTCTGGCCGCATCCCCAATGGTTTTCCCTGGTGGCCTGTTGGTCCATACATCGGATGGGCTCTACTAGTACTCATGGTCACTATGGCCCCACCATCGTAGATTGGATCCAGCAAGCTAGATGCTTCTGGCAATTTAACCTGGTTAGAATAAACTTTTGACAACAGTACACCAGAATCTTGTGACCTTATGTCACCACCTTCAAGCAAGAATCTGCTCCTTGCCTCCCCATTTGAACCAGCCCTGTATTATGGAGAACTCATCAAAACTGTTTCTGTGGCTCCGCCCCCTGCAGCAAGACCTCCTAGATCTGGAGCGGGATTGATGTGGTTTGTTCTTGGGATCATATTCACTGTAATGCTACACCAACAATTCATTATTTCCCAATGCCTGGCTCCATACAACATCACTCAGTCAGCAATGCCCCTGACATTCTGGTTTGCCTTTTGGGTGCTCACGCATCCTGACTGGCAGGATGGTCTAAAATTCTTCTGCCATTTCCATGACACAAACCCAATGTTGCCCCTTTCCTGAGCGACCATCAGCTAGCCAAGGCCATGGTAGCTTCATCCAAAAGTCACCATCTCTGTGAATCCGTGGCAGCCTCTTTCACTAAAATTTAAAGAAGGGCTGCATAACACCAAGTTCCCCCAATTTTCCTGCTGTTGCAGAAGAAATCACCTGACTCAGAGAATCTGCCATCACTGCTTTCAAGCTGTCGCTAAACTTGCAGATTTTTTCTCATCCACATGCATCACAAGAGCCAACATAAAAAATTTGCCCAGCTCCTCAACGCCTGCATCCAAGTGGAACGCCAGTTTGCAAAACTCGTAGAGGATATGCTCTAGGACAAAATTGTCAATGAAGACCTCATCACTTATACATTTCACCTTGACCCTCATCCCATGGTTGCCTAAACCCTTGCTCTCAACATTGATCCATCTCTTCAATGATGAAGCCAAAATCGATGATCTACCTGATCCCCCCTCCCCTCCACCATGGTGAGATAAGCGGCTCACCGCTGTGCCACCTGGTAGGTTATTTTTTGTATTTTTTTGTGTTTTTTGTTGCTTGTTTTGGGCGGTTGATTCATATTTTTGGTTTGTTTGGTTGAAGTTTCTGTTTTAGTAATGTCAGTCCCCTGGTTGGCATACCTCAAATAAATTTAAAACAAATCACAAATATGATACACTTACCATCCTAAGTCAGACTATCATACTGTACTATAAAAAGGACTTTATGTTGAAAAAAAGCTCAGTCTATTTATAAATTTGCCTATAAGAATGGATTAATACAAATTGATTACATTAAAACACAATCAAGGATTAAATCATTGTTTGAGATCAATGGTTTAAATGTTATTCCTTTTTGTCAAGTATTTAAGCTACTACATTGTTGGGAACTCAACTGATCGTCCATACTGGACTGCCAGTTAAAATTCTGGAAGGGTTTTATGGCTTTGCATATTGACCATGATCCATATCACGATTTGAGCCAAATAATTCGCAGGGTATTATCATTCACAGCCATCTAGGAGCTGTCTTATGTGCAAACCTACAAGATCAGCCTGGCTCATTTAAGAACATCAAAGATTTGCCTTCTTTCATCTATTTCCTAATAAAAAGAATCAACTCATTTCATGATATAGAAACTTTTTATAAATTGTGGCTTCCCATTGAGTACATGGTTGACGTTAATAATGTTGTACCTATGACAAATATAAGATAAACTGAGCGACTCAGAGAAGAGTCAAGCTCAGGAATTACTTTTATATATCAGGAAATATTTATGCAAGATGATTATGACCAAAAAAATGCTAGAGATGTTATCCTCATTATTGATACTGGAGATCATAAACAATCTAATTACGCTCAATTAGATTCTAAAAAGCATCAGAAGAATCTGTTTTAACAGACTAGAGAACTTCTTAAGTGCGGCATGCTAGTGGCATTAAAAATTCCCTGGCCATACCAATTTTAATAGTAAAAAGAAGGATGGAAGCAAAAAACTTATTATTGTTAATGGAAATTAAACAACAAAACAAAGAAGGACTCATATTTCCTGCCATGGATAAACAATGGCTTGTATACCCTGGGAATGCAAAACACTTTTAGAGATGGACCTCATTAGTAAGTATTGGAAGATTGACATGCCTGAAGAAGAGGACAAAAAATGTGCTATCATACCCCAAGAGTACCTATTTAAGCTGGCAAGGGTGCTTCAAGGGCTATGGAATGCCCCAACTACATTCCATAGAGCCATGTACACAATTCTGGTGGTTCTAAATTTGTCATGTGTAATAGTGTACCTTAATGACATATATGTTTCAATCGCACTTTTGACAACCAATTAGAAACTTAGAGGAGGAATTTCATAAGGATAGAAGTTGCAAACCTAAAAGCAAGCCCAAGAAGTTCCAATTCCTCAAGTATCAACTCAAACATTGGCTTCATAGTTGCAAATGGAACTTAAGCTACAACCATCTAAATTAGATTTCATATTTAAGATTAGCTGGCCCAAGACAAAGCACATCATTCAAATTTTCCTAGGCATGTTTGTGTACTATAACCACTTTATTGTCAATTTTACACAACTTGTGGAACCACTTTTTCATTTACATAAGGATAATGTTCCATTCAACTGGGATCTGGCTTGTCAAGAAGCATTTTATCAGCTTTGATTGTCATATCGATGGCCCCAGTTCTTCAATTCCTAGACTTTGATTGTAAATATATCATCCAAACCAATGCATCACAATAGCATTTGGAGCCATGTTATTTAAGATTGGGAAGGATGATGTAGAACAATCTTTCAACTTTGCTAGTCAGACATTAAACGTTTGTAAGATAAACTGTACAGTAACAGAACAAGAAATGCTTAACGGTCATTTACACTTACAAGATAAATAGCACTATCTTTAGGGCATTTACTTTATTGTTGTTACTAACTATGAGTCCCTAAGGTGGTTGAACAATTTGAGGGAACTTGAGTGCCAATTATCCTGTTGGTTGTTATAATTTTGAGCTTATAGTTATATAATTAAGATTATACATGGTGACTTTTTTCTCTCGTTAAAATCAATTTTGCAACAAAATTCAATTCAAGTCTGGTATTAGTTTAATAATCTCACCGAGGAGATTAGTTAGCACCCATGTCAGGGAGCAGCTGGGCAAGTAAGGTCAAGGGCACAGGTGTTGGCCCATGACATTTAAAGTTCACAAACGCCCTGGTGAACCCGGAGGAATATACAAACTTAACAAAAAACTGGAGGTAACCATTTCCCCAGAACTTTTAGCTTGGCAAGCGCGATGCAACCAGTACATCAATACACCACACTCTCAACCACTCTCATTGGTGGAACACAGAGTATGGGTATTCCTGGATATTCAGCAGATGGCGCTTTGGGAAAAGTTTTGTGGGGGTGTACACACTCATTTCCCTAACGCAGTGTACGTCACACCTCATTCCATGCCATGCAGTTGGCTGGATCTTGGTTTTGATATCAAGGAAGTGGCGGACGAAGCTGCAATGGTGCGCGTTGTGATAGACCTCCTGAACGGGCAGTAGGTCATCGAAACTAAGCGCACCAGATGGACAAAATCAAACCAAATTTTTGTAACTTTCAACTTTCTGTCCACTATGGTCAAATGCGCCATACTTGAACAATACCTGATGGCTGGGCTCGGCATATATAGTGAAATACAACACTTTGTAATGCAGCGCTTTACACTGATGCCAAACCTGTTCACCAGCAAAGCAATTGCAGTCCTAACCCCAGCTGAGGGGATAGTGAAGGATCTAACTCAAATCCCACACACCAGTTTTGTCAATATTGAGGGGCATGCCACCCACCCTTTCAGGGTCACTGTGGACAGCGCACCTCCCATCTGCGCCTTTTGTGACCCTTTTGGCCACGAAGCACACACCTGCCCCTCCAAGGAGGGCATCACACACTAAGAAGTTCCCTCAGAGGCAATGTGTGGCAGTGAGGCCCACTATGAATCACCTGCCGATACAAAGGCAGCCTTCCCATGGGAAGCGCAAGGATGCTACTTAGTAGTAAAGCCAATATCCCCTCAAGAGTGGAAGAAGGCAAAACAGGCCTGCAAGGCGGCGGCCAAGGAGGCGGCCAAGACCACAATCACTATCCCGCCCTCCCAGCTCCAGGAGGACATTGAGACTTTTGCAGTGGAAGCAGCTTACAAATCTCTTGACCAATCAGATTGGGACGCTCAAGCCAATTGGGCCACCCAAGCTGAAATCCTGATGGGCGAGTCAGTTTTACCCGACTAATGCGCCCAAGCCTCACATAGAATCAAATTGGTCTCCACCCTTCCTGCTGACAATTCAAAATCAAGAGTTGGTGCACCGCAAATGCACGCACCACAAAAATCTCTCCCTTCAGGGAAAAGAGTGAAGACAAAAGGCAACGGAAAATCAATTGCTAAGCCTACCCCATACCACTGACTATGTTGCATCATGTACCCAAGGCGCTGACAGGCGCCGTGAAGAACAAGAGAAGGCTGAAGGGCTCAGGTTCCCTTCCCCTCACACCTAAGGTGCGATGGGGGGAGCCTTTACTTTAGGGACATTGAACATCGCCAGACTCAAGGCCTCACCGTCCCAGGCTAGGAAACTGAGTTTTTTACAACAAAATTTACCCGTGGATATCATGGCCATTCAGGAGTCCCACTGTCTGTGAAGTTCTGAGGAAACATGGAAAGCCATGCTCCTCCATTCCCTCTCCTTCTGTCCGAGCACTATGGGGTGCTAGTTCAAAAGAACAATGATTTTAAATTTTTATTGTCTGAATCCTTCTTTAGTGGCCATGTCCTCATTGTCAATTTTTCGTGGTCTGACAAAGTGCATGCTATCGTCAACATTTATGCCCCACCTGTGCATAAGAACATTAGGAATTTTTATTGTCAGTCAAATCCATTCTGTTACCCCCTGACCCTTTCATCGTTGGTGACATGAGCTGTTGGTTGAACTCATCCACTGACCAATGGCCTTCCTCATCTTCCCCACCACAGGGATACGTTGAACTCCACATCCTCAAGGCTACCCTAGGGTTGGTCAATACTCTGCTGCATCATGCTCCGCTCCTCAAAAGCATGTCGCGCCCCCACATCCACAACGTCCAGTAATAGTCCATGTCCTGCATCAACCTTATCCTCGCGTCGTTGCAATTTCATACCTGGATTTCCATTTCATTATGACAAAGAAAAATTTCTCCGATCATAGGATGGTTTTGATATCCTTCTGCCTATCTAACCCAGCAGCTCGGGCTTTGATTTGGTGCAAACTTTTCCCAGCCAAAATTACATCGCCAAGATTTTCCTCATGGATGGAATCTGTGACCACATCTCCAGAGTTTATTGCACCGCTTTGTGCTGATCCAATTATAATTGGTTTACCTTCAAAGCGGACACAATCTGCCAGGCTCGCCACTTTTCCTCCTGACAATCACAATCCACCTCAGCAGTCATCTCACGCGCTCTGGCTGAGTTGGCCCACCTGGAGTCCAACGTCCCAGCCATGGGCTACAGCCCTGCTTGGGGCCATAAGTGGGTAGAAGTAGCCACCCACCTTAACGCTCTTGAGTGAAAACGCAAGCATCAGTTTTGTGTTCAGTACAAAGCTAAACACATCACAGTGGGTGACACATGTTCCGCTTACTTTTTCAAAAATTCTTTGCACCGCGCCAGAGCTTGGCCTGCACATAGGTGTTAAGGCCAGACAATCCCATAGTGGATATGACAGCCAAAGTAATGAATGAGATACAAAACTATTAATCCGAATTGTACCAATCTGACCCAATTCTGCTGGCCAAAATGGCGAATTTTCTTGATAGTGCACACATCTGCACCATTTCCCATTTCCTGGAGTTGATACATTTGATTACTCCGAACAAACTCTGGTCCGCCATCTGTGGTGCACTGTATAGGAAATGCCCAGGCCCTGATGGCATTCCTTATGAGCTCTATAAGAAGTATTTCAAGTATTTGTCCCCACTGTTGCTGGCCTCTCTTAACCAGTGCTTTTTTGAAACGCGCCTCCTACCAAGAGGACAAGAGGCCTAGACTATTACGCTATTTAAAAAAAGTGGATACGCTAGACTTGGCCAACTGGCGCCCCATTTTCTAACCAACACTGATTCAAAAATTTTTACTAAAATCATGGCTAACCGTCTAGGGATTGTTGCCTCTGCTATCATCTCCCTGGAACAATTCGGTTTCATACCCAGAAGGTCAATTTGGGACAACGTGCACACTGTGGCCAACGCCTGTCAGTCCACGGCCTCTGGTGCACTAGCATTTTTCAGACCAACTTAAGGCCTATGATAGAGTCAAATGGGATTACCTCAGTGCCTGCCTCGACCAGTTCTGCCTACCCCCTCACTTCATCAATTGGGTAATGCTGCTGACGGAATCTGAAACAATGGCTGTGCGTGGCCCTGGCTTTCTCACTGATGTAGTCTGCCCTCAAAGAGGCCTGCGCCAAGGGGACCCTCTTACCCCACTCTTATATAACTTCAGCCTTGACCCACTTCTTCAAAATGTGAATGCCCACCTTACTGGGATCCATGTGCAAGGCCAAGACCTGGTCAAAATGTTGGCTTTTGATGACTGTGTGGTTGGGGTATCTATCAATCATGATGCACGCGCGCTTGAAGCTCTTATCCAGGTTTACTACAGGGTAAGTAATGCTGAACTCAACGCCTCCAAAACCAAAATCATTCTCCTTAGTCGGTATCAAGCCTGCTGGGCCTCAGCGCCCTGTTTTCAATCCACCCCATCTGATAGAGCATGCGCTTGCCTACCCTGCCTAACCCACACCGCCCCACTTGTGCTCCCCTTTGTGCCAAGACCCACCGTTGGGCCAGTGCGCCATTTGGGGGTGTGATTGGAGGAAGGCAGATATGCCTCAATGGTGATGGAAAATTATATTCTGGACAACGTGACAAAACGCATAGCCTCCCTCAGAGTCCGTCCTACTTTCCTTACCGGCAGGGTTGTACTTGCCAACTCTTTGATCCTCTCCAAAGTTTGATTTAGGGCCCACGCCATCGCTTTTTCCCCTTGTTTCTTCAAGTCACTGTATGCCCTTCTGCAAGGGTGGCTTTGGTCGGGCTGCACACTGCCAGTACTCCTAGATGTCATGTTTGGCCCTTGCCATAGTGCTGGCATGGGCCTGCTCAACTTTGAGGCCAACGCTGCCAAGATCCTGAGCACCTGGATCGCTGCTGTTACCAACCCTACAGTTTCAGCCCAACACTGGTCCCGCGCGTCCCGCTCCAACTTCTCCCGCGCCCTGGGCCTCGCCAACCCATCCCACCCACACTCTTTGTTAAAATATCTGGCTTCCCATCCTTTGGCTGCAGGTCCCCATGGGACTACATCCCACTTCAAACGAATCTTCCTCTCCATGCGGAGCGCTGAGTGGAGAGTTCGAATTTATGGGCACACAGCCCAGAGGGGGCGCCCCTCTCCTTGGTTCACCCAGGAGGTACAGGGACTACCCTTTCTGAACGGTTTGATACCCGCGAGGCCCCATACCTTGTCCAGGGTGGACTACCTGGACATTATATACATCCCCTATTCCCTTAGACTCAGAAAGCCATTTGGAAGTACGCCCACCACCCTCTTCTGCAGCCTCATGTCTGATCTCATGTGTGGCGCTGCTTGAGGCAGGTGTACTGAACTACCAAACGCTCTAATGCTTTACTCTCATCCTGTGTCATATGTGGCCAGTATGGAACGCTGTTTCACCGCCTGGAAAAGTGCCCTCCATTTAAAGCAATATGGCGTGAGGTACAACGTTTGCTTCATCAAGATCAGGAACAGCCCTTCAGTTTGTCTAGAAATATGTTTGCTTTATCAATGGCCTCCCCTCTTCAGTCTCTCCTCCGTGCTTTAGTGGTCGCAATTGCCATGTGGACTATCCACACGATTGTCTTGGATGCCATCTCTGGCTCCACCCCCACCCTCCAAGAAGCTGTCCGCCGGTTCTGGTCGCACTTAGTGGAACAATTTCAAGTGTGGATGTTTGGATTCCTCCCACCACGTCGCCGCTAGTTGGTCTCCTCTTAGTTCCCAGTTTGGTTCATCAACTCTGACACCTTCCTCCACACGTGCTCAATTGTGGCGCCTGCCCCTATACACGTGCCCCCCCTCCCAGTAGTGGCGTTCCCGCTGTCAACAAAGACAGCATTAGCTTCTCTGGGGTGCCCTCCTATTACATGAGTTTTGTTTTCATTGATCTCTTATTGGAAGTGTCCATCCCCTGGTCAGCCTTCCCCGCAATAAATCTAAAAAATTAACCAGGGCTGAGCATCAGAACGCATTCTAAACTATCCCATCTGCTCACTATTACAACGCTTAGTTTTGTTGATAAAATTTTAAGAAGAAGATCAGTAAAAAGTTCCAAGATGAGCCAAAAAAGGTCCATAAGTTGCTATCAGACTTATCACAAGTTACAGTAATTGAGAAAGGAATACTTTACAAGATTGTTGAAGGCAAAATTATATGCCTTAGACCATCAGCCAGTGGACATCATAATGGCCACCCATAAGGTCATAGGGCGTGCTGGGTTTATAAAGATGAAGGAGCATGTCGAGCAATACTAGTGGGAGTCAAATCATTTCAACATCCAGTAAATGCTAGAGTGCTGTTCAGAAATTGCTAGGTGAAACAAAATAAAAAATACATTTTATCAGATTTTTTGATCCAGGCTTGCCTGGCATACCAAACCTATTGATGTCTTCAGGCTCTTCCCACTAGCAATTAAAAGCTAAGTGCATTATTGTGGTCATTGAACACTTGACTAAGTGGTTCAAAGCTAAGGATAATTGAAAAGTAGGAACAGTAACTTCAGCCAAGTTTTTCTCAAAACCATTTTTCGCAAGCATGGGTTTCCATAGATCTTAATTAAAAATAACAGAAGTAAAATATACCACCCATGTCCTCACCAAGCTCAACCAATATATGGGAGTAAAAGGCGCACTTTCCGACCCCTATCATCCTGAAACCAATGGTACAGTTGAGCAAGTAAATGGGACACTGGTGAATATCATCCAAAAGTTAACTTAAACAACCCTTATGAGTGGAGTACCTACCTGAGTCCAGCCATGTTTGTCTACAATATTTCCTATCATTCAGCAATCAAGTTGCACCTTTTTAGTTTATTATAAGTTAACATTCTGCACTCCTAACGCTGCTATATCTGGTCCTAGGGTTCTTGACAAGAAAAATTAGCCTCATTATTTCAAGAAGGTTGCCAATACTATATTAAAGTTGCAAGCTCAAGCCTTCAATAACAGTTTTGATATGAATAAGGCCAAAATAAAATGATATGAAAAATGCTTTTTAGGTGAATTTAGAGTTTTAATAAGGTTCTTTTTTGTAATACCCATGGTTCAGGCTAATTACAGATGTTAGATTTGTATCTAGATTTGCCATTTGAGCTTGTTGAAGCAAAAAAGTGCTAATTTACTTATACAATCAAGAAATTTAAGACTAGACATATATATGACTATGTTCATGAAAAGTTTATAAGAGATTCAATAAGTTAGTTTATTAAAGAATATATTCTAGCGTTGAAAAAATATAATAATATATAATAACTTTATTTTTACTCTCAAGGATGTAGGGGAATCCAGCTACAATCTATAATCAATTTGGGCCACATCCAGTAATGATGCTATAAATCAGAAATTAAGCACCATGGAAATGGAAAACATGAAAATTTACACCATTAATTTGGCTACAATTCATAACATAATGGTGAAAAGCCAAGCCTTGCTGTTAACAATTATTACTGATTAATTGGTAATCTCAGGGCTTAATCTCCAGTCAAGTAGGTGTAAAAGTTAGATTTTGGCGGTTGACTCAAAAATTAAACCCTTAGAGAAAACCATAAATTCTGAAGATAACCCTATTAATGAATACAACATTCCTTCCCAATTATGAAAATATGATATAATATATTATTGTTAATATTAGCTTGCTCTACCCAATTAGCAAAGTTATTAATAACTTTATAATAACGCCATTGCCCAATTAACAGACCGAAAATCCCATGTTTTAAAAGCAACTATTAAATTGCCCCTCATTTTATCAGCTTTGCACTTTGAGATGGATTATGAGGCAATATTTGTAATTGTCGCAATAGAACTTATCTAAACAGCCCAAAAGGAGAACTTAGTGCTATCTAGAGGCCTGTTGACATCCATTTAGGGGTACATCAATAGTTTCTTTACAAGTTTCATTGATAATTATATTTAATCAGCTGTATGACAAAACTCCAATTGAGCTACTATTAGGATAATTTAGAACATTTGAGTTGCAATATTATGCTTGAGACCCTCCTAGTCATGAGAGTATTTTGTCACCAATTGAGTAGTTTATTTTTATATCAGTTTTTGGACTAAACTGATGTGGAAAAATTTGCAGAAAATTGTGTGCTTAACAAAGAATATTGTGACCAGGAGATGCTCTACAGGTATATAAGACTAGCGCCTGGCCAAAAGAATTAATAAAGAAGAAACATATTATTTTGAACGAATAAAAGCTATCTTTTTCTTAAAATCTCTTTTATCTGATTTCATTACCATAGTGCTTAGTTCCTATTAGGAGTGTCAACAAGACTTTAGAAAAGAAATCTACAGAAGGTACCATTTTCTGTATCAGTAGAAGTTCCCAATTTAATAGGCTAACTGCCTTGGGTAGGGCACCACTAGTGGTAAAAAATAAGCTATTTGCCCCAAGGAGACCAGAAGTACTTCATTTTTAGATAAGCATTGTGAGCTTTTGAATAGTTAAAATATCATAAGAGACCTGAAAAAAATTGAGTATATTTTGGCCAAATTTCTTCCTGACCTTAAATGCAGGATTTTAATTATTAAGCAAACAAACCTTGTCTTTACTAAGAAAAAATAGCATACTACTCCTTATTCCAAATTGAGGTCCTCATTTACACAGTTCCAGCAGGTATAAGAACGCCTGAATAATATATGAAAAATATTGTACAAAGCACATGTTTGGAGAATTAGAAGACTATAAGAGTTTGCAGATCAAAAACGCCACACTGCTCATGGATTATAGAATAATCTCTTGTCATGTTGAGCATTTGTCACTTAAACATGTATTTCCTTTTATAAAGCTTGTGTGCAAACGCTCTGAACATTATGAAGTACTAAAAGGGTTTGGGAATTGGCGCTTTTAAGATCTTGGGCTCCTCCTACTGGAAAAAACACAATGTGTTCCATATGTCCTAGTTATCTCATTTTAAAGGTTAATGTCTATGTCACCTGACTCCATTATGGTTAAGACATTTCATGAGAGTTAAGTAAAAAATTCTTACTATAAAGAAAACATGACGTTCCACCAGTTTTTAAACTAGAAAGGCTGCTTCTCTTTGTGAAGGTATTTGGTGTGCAACAAAGGCTGAATCTACTGCAAAAAGCTCATTGTAGAGTTTATTAGGCTAAATCAGTTGCTCCCCATTCTTCTAGAAGCATAATGGTCATTCTTACAATCATTAATCCAAAAAGTACAAGAACTATGCTTAAATCCATGCCCCTATAGGAGGGATTTTCTTGATTTATATGAAAGAATAACTTAAGTCCTAAGTCTCAGACTCTCTTCCAACTGAGAACTATACTCGTTCAGGACAAATGACCTTAGGTCCATGTAGCTCCCCTGTGATTCATATAGTGCAACCCTTGTGACTTAATAGAAAAATATTTCCATTTTTTACTAAGAAGGGAAGAAGCCAGCGGCCATCCCTCTTGTCACCCTGTGCAATTAAGCTCATGTGGTAGATTAAGGATGGGTGATTCGTATCCCTTGAAGATCGCATCAAATCCTCCATGCTAACCACCCATGAGTTATTTCAGAAAATTTATAGTGTGGGGAAGTGGAGGCGTCCATGGGCCACCACCAGCAGGGGTTACAGCAATTCATTCTAAAAGGTGTTTTCCAATAATTTCTGTACTGATGATATAAGTTAAATTAAAATCTGTCAAATAAGTTGATTAAATCAGTTTCAAGCATACAAATTTCCATCCACTGTGCCCATTTGTCACCATTAATTGTGATCCCATCCCGGATAAGATTGGTTTCAACAAACCCCCATCTGACTCAATTTGACCAGCCATATGTGTCCTGGTCGTGGGTGGCCAAGTAACCCGCTGGATGAAGTATGCTGATCTGCCAAATAAAATTGTGATAGGAAGGGAAAATTGGTAACCAAGTTTGAGCGTGAGTTGGCTGGTCAGGGCTAGATCAATCTAGGCGTATAATAATTTAAAGATGTCAATCTGTTGTAATTGGATTTCAAAGTTATACCTTGCAGTGAATTTAATCATTTGGTTCCCTAATTAGTTTACAATCTTACAAGGCAGGAGACCTGTAAGGAGAGTGTCTGTAACTCTCCTGTTTCCAGCGTGGTGGTGCACGGTGCATAAGGCCAGTGCATGGAAACTAGCCATGAGTACCAAAGCTACTAGAGACCAGCAGAGGGTGCTGGAGCAATACTAATTAAAGCAAAGAAGTGTGATAAATAACCAGCCAGAAATGACGCGGTACACGGTGCATAAGGCCAGTGCATGGAAACTAGCCATGAGTACCAAAGCTACTAGAGACCAGCAGAGGGTGCTGGAGCAATAGTAATTAAAGCGAAGAAGTGTGATAAATAACCAGCCAGAAATGACGCGGTATACAATGAGAGAAGGGGTACACGCCCCAGGTTGGAGGGTACCTTGGTGAACCAACGGTGCACTAGGTGATAATCTAATTGTATTAAAAATAGAATGGTTAATGTGGCATGAGACCTCCTTAAAGGGGTCCATGCACAGGATTTCCAAAGTAACATTTAATAAAACGGTAAAAATGGGGAGAAACTATTGGGTTTCCAACCAACAAGGAGTGTTGTTCGCAAAAACATATTTAAAATGAGTTGGGGTAATTATGGGTATGTGGATGTGAGCCCAAGCCTTGACGCTCCAATAGGCAAACGCTCCCATCCAATTTGGTCAAATACAACAAAACTGTCTTCACCTGAGTAATCAATTGAAGCTTTATTCTACTGAACTCATAATTTCATAACTCAAATGGGCTTCAAAACCCCGTTTGGCAATTAACTGAATCAAACTATCTTCAGTTGTTATGTAGATTGTTTGTTTTAATGTCTGGGCTGACACAAGGGGTTGGGCGTTTTGCCCCTCAATAGTACCAACCTGGGCATATTTGGCTTGTTACCAGCGTTGGTCTGACGTGTGGTTAAGGTCAGGAAGAGCCTGAAGTTTCACCTTCTGGGCCTCCTGGAGCCCAGCCTTATCCTTACCATTGGTTCCAAATATTACTTCAATTAAACCATGAAAGGACCCCAACAGGTCTGTTATCACTCCCTTCTTCTTTCAAATTTTTATCTTCTACAGTTTTAAAAAAAATTAGAAAAATTCAAATTGGACTTTGTGGACCTTAGCAGTTACAAAACATTTGGTAGAAGTGATTTCCAATTTTTACTTCTTTGGCAGGTTCTCACGGATGCCTTACTATTGTCTTATCCATCAATATAGATGGCTATAACGAGATGATTTGACTGGTGTTCTGGGTGGTCACTCAATCTGAGTTCCAGGCTATTCTTATGATTGTCATTGTCAGGATTCTGGCACAAAATAAAAATTTGAGTACATTTGATTACGGGATCTGAACTTGATCCAAAGATATAGTTGAACTTTTGTTAGGGATAATCTCTGACTAAATTCAAAGCCTCTTATTATTGGGGTTTAATCACAACTTATGCAATTGAATGTTGCCAAACAGAAACCTCTTGATATCAGGTTTATAACTGATCTATGCGGCGATAAATCCTAACTGACAGAAGTAACCAGAATGTCACACAATTTCTGATTGGAATTTAGCATAGTTCTCAGCTTAAAAGCATTTGAGATTATTTCTTTGAAATATATTTAATGAAAACTCTTATATATTTTTGATTTATAGTAAATAAAATTACAATCTTTCCGCCTCACATTTTGGCTTTCACTATTAAGTAGTTATAACCTTAATTGAATATGACAACCTATGAGTTTTCTCCCTTGAGTTTAGACTGTTTCTCAGAAGTAAATATTTTACTTCCCTTTGCCCAGGACTTCAGGTATCCCAGCCTCTTTCTTAAAAGACAAGTGGATTAACACCGCCTACGTCCTGACAAAGCTGGTGCTCCCCTCTAAGTTCTATCCCAGGTTTCTAGAGAAATTTTTTGAATGTACAATATTGATTCAGCGTCAGGATACCTCCTCAGATTGTGTTGCCGCTTGTCTCAGTGACTGAATGATTTATTTAACCGAGGTAAGCTGAACAGGAGACGGACATTAACAAACTAAAACTAAATCATAATAAAAAAATAATAATTCAAACAAAACGCCCAAAATGGATGGATCAATTAAATTGTACCTAGCAAATATCCAACCAGGTGGGCAGCGATTATTGCTATCCCTCCATGGTGTATGGGGAGGGGGGGATCAGGAGGCTTGTCTTTGGCCGCATCCATCTCATCTCAGAGTAGGGTGCGTGTTAAGGCAGATAATAAGGGTGTGGGGGCATTGGCAGTATGGGGTTCGATATTCTTGATGACTGGAACTTCTGAATAGATGTCTGCCATCATAATATTACCGATGTATTTGGCAAAAACATCTTCAGTCTGAGGCGGGCGTATGGGACTTTAACAAATGTGGCAATGTTGGTTCAGGTTAATTTGCTATCAGATTTCGTGCTGCTGTTACCACATTCTGGATGGCTTCAGTGACGTTTTTGTGTAAAGTTCTCATATTGATCTTACTTTGTGTAGTAAGGTCTTTGGGGATAACGGGAGGTGGAATTCCTCCTGCGAGTGCTGCCACAGATTTGGCAGCAGCTTTGCAGAGTTGACGGCAATCTGTGTGGCAACTGTTTCTACTGCAAGCTGGTGGTCGCTGTAGAACGGTTTGGCGTTAGGTTGTGGGGCATATTTCCAAGGCAGGAAAATTGCAACCCATTCTGTGTTACAGAACTTCTTGACTTGCAGCAATGGTTCATCAATGACATTACCTGATTCGTCAATTTCATCCAATAATTCCCATGGGTTTTGGTTGAATTGGATTGGGGAATCAGCGTACAGTTGAGGTTTATTCAATTCATTTGCAGATGCATGGGATCAAACTGGGATCCAATCCAATGTTTGATTGGAGGAATTATTTATGGCATTGGGGTGGGGAAGAGGTTGATTGGTGGCTGCAGGTGCAGTTGCAGCAACAGGCTTTGGGGGTGAGGAGGTAGGATTGTGCCCCTTACTTGAAATTGTACAGGGTGGGCATCAGATTGGAGGTTGGCAGATGAGTCATCTGATTCAACTAAAGTGATTGAGTAGGGGCATTTGCATTTTGAGTGGTCTAACTCAAAACATGATGGACAGATCATCCGCCTGCTTTTGACGCGGGCCCAAATGGATGGTTAGCACTGAGTTAAAAACGGTGCGTGGCAGAATTGCCACCGCAATTTTACTAAATTCAGGGCTTATTGTGGCATATGCTCAAGGCCCAGCAAGTCGTGTGGCCCATTTGGGACCACAAATTGTAAGATGGGGTTGGAGCCATAGGCTGCCAAACCGTCCATCAGCTCCTGGTGGAGCACTTCAAGGGGGAAGTGGGTTGGCAGGCCAGCAAACTGGACCACCAAAGTGGCGTCCGCTGGGAGCCAAGTCCAAGTTGTTGGGAGAGGGGTGCCCTGTAATACCAGGGGTACAGTTGCTGCAGTGGCATCATTGGCTTCGCAGGTGAAGCCAAGGACAAAATACCCCTTGTAGGGGCAGAAATCAATGAATCTGGCAGGTATCATCACCACCTGTGCCATTTCAATAATGGCTTAGTCATGGTATGGAATAGTTTCCCATATTTGACCCTTAGGCCATAGCACATGTTGCTCCGGGGGAGCACTAGGGGGCAGCATGGTACCGCTTGGGTATGAGCAAGGTGGGCGTCCAGGTCCTTGGGCAGAACGAATAAGCCCATGGGTTTGGAATGACTGGGTGAACCAGTCCTAGCGCGTTTTCCTGCCAGATGGAAAACTGTGGGGGGGTTCACCGCTGCCCCACGCTGGAGCAGCTGGCAGAGAATCTGAGGACATCAGAGCGAAACTAATAGGGCAAATACAATTTGTTTTTTAAATTGATGTAATTTGGCTCAGAAAGTTATGCCGAGCAGCTCAGTGACTGAATGAGTAATATGAAAATAGTAGAAATGGTAGCAACTTGTAATCCTTTTTTCCATATCTTTAGAGGTGAAACTCCCCAGTTCTTCCATGAAGAATGATCAAATAAAATCTCAGAGCTCGCTGAAGCTCTTCAGCTTCTCTTTTCTGAGCCCTTCAACCCCAGAGGTCAAGCAAATAGAATATGAGCCCTTGCAGTACCAACCCTATAAAGCATTTAGTTAACAGTTCCTCGCTTGATGAAGAACAGGTCATATTAGGACGTTTGGAATGATATTTGCATCAATTCGTACATCCTACCCTGTATCATCTACTAAAGTAGCTGGGTCCCATAATGAACTACTTTGGCATTTACAGTTATTGAGGGACTTTACGCTTGCACCTCCTTCATTCTACTAATCTGCATCTCTCTTTGGCAGAGAAACTGAAGCTCCATATATGAAAATTAGCAACTCATCAACGAGATTCAGGTTCTGTTAACCCATCTTGATAAAGGATTCAAGAAATTCATAACGAATAGAACTCTTCAGCTATTTTAAGTCAATTAAAAGTCATCTTTATTAATTAGATCAGAGATCTTACAATTGGAGTACAAAATCAACATTGAAACTATATGACCTCTGTGGATGAACGCCTCCATTTTCTTAAAGAGTTTTTCTCAGATATACGCAATTCTCAATACAGTATCTGTTCCTCCAGATCTCTGGGAATGCTATGTGATGCAGGCTCTTGGAATTCCTGGAGAACCTGAAGCCTCAAATCGTGATGGTCAAGCTGGCTGACGTGGTTCCCCCAGGATCCCCTGACCATCCTGTACCTGGTGTTGATACTCAAATTCCCTGAAAAATGACTCCTATAAATAATTTTACAAATTCAAAATCTTGATGTCCAACTTGGATGAATAGCTCCAGCAGCTCAACTCACTTGGGATGGAGTGCCTCTCCACCCTGAAGTTTCTATGGATGATCATCATGAACATCTTGAGAACTTGGCTACCCTACCTGGGGTAGTACGAGGTTTGCAGCAATTCTATTTTGTCATTGAGAAAAACCAACTCAAATTTCATAATACAAATGCTATTTTAAAAAGCGAACATTGCAGTTACACAGATCTTCACTACGAAATTTGCTTTTCAGTATGCTCATGATCAAGTAGATATAGTTAAAAAAATAACAAAAACTTATTAAGCCAAATGGGTGATCTTCATCCCCATGAATATACTTGAGATACCATTTACTCTTTGGGAGAAGAAGTGCCCCAGTTTCAGTTCATGTCATTTGGCATCCAGCCCCTACAAATAGCATTTTTAAACCTGCATTCAAAGGGAGATACGTCCCAGGAGAAGGGAGAATTTTCTTCTTTTCTATATTGTTATTAGATTGCCATGGAGGATGCCAAAGATATTCAACGGCTCTAAAAACTGACAAGACAGTCTATCAGCTTAGCTCAAGAAATTATGGTACCTCAGCTAATGAACTGCCATACCTGGATTGAAGCCAATGCTGCTCTGCTTCAGAGAGTTTGAGAGCGATTTGACCTTTTTGAACCAGAAGTAGACATTTATGGGATTTAGTATTAATTAAAAACCATTGTGAGTTCACTCACAAAACTTTATCACAAGGCTTAAAATTTGGTTGCAGGAAATCGCGTTATGTTGGACGATATTTTTAACGCCTCTTTTTTGGCATTCAAGAATATGCTATTATCTTACTTTATCTTAAAGCGGTGAAGTCTTACCTTATATCTCTTCTGCATACCAAAGAAGACATCTTGGAGATCCCTCCAAACTGTTTAGATCAGCTGAGACACCTCATCCAAATAAGCCTTATCCTCAGATATAGTGGCATTACCCCTCCTGCTCACCTACTCCAGAGTTATTTTGCAATTATTAAGAAAAATGGACACACCATAAACTAATGCTACAAACTTTGTTGCAACACAGCCGCAAAAATTCAGTCAGCATAGGGAAAGAGGCTCCATCTGCTGACGATAGTCAGGTGCCACAACCTTCTAGTTCTATACCCCAGTACATTAAGACGTTTTGTTTTAGCTGCTCTTAATGAGATCAAAGTACCTTTTACTATTCAAGGAAGTTTTAGCTCTACTTTCTTAAATTTTTACATTGGTCTAATACCTGATCAAACACTCATTGTGAGATCCTCAAGTGAGAGTCAAGCATTTTATGACCAAACTTTTAAACAAATTAAGAACCCCAAGCTTGGCATGGCAAAATCCTCCTCGTGACTCGCTAAAATTTCCTAACAAAAGTTTATTATCTGTTAATTCTCCGTATGGATCTTTAAAAGTACATGTAGAAATAGTTTTTATATTTATTTGGGGAAGGTCGACCAAGGACAAGTACTTCCAATATAGTGAGAAAACTAATGAAATTTGACAATTAAAAACACCTCAGAGGTTTCAAGGCCCCTCTTGTTGTCTCCAGAATCACCAAGATTAGGACGGTAGGGAAGTGGAGTTATGATGGCTTATTCTTGGATGCAGAATATGTGAAGGAAAGGATCAACTTTTAGAAACCATATGGGGAACCATGTAATGATTATCCTTCTGTTATGGGGGGTCATATGTCCAAACAGCCATGCTTGGAAATTTTCCAATATATGGCTGTGGAAGCGATGGATGGCTTCTTGGATTATGGGCGCTGCTCTTGTGAACGATTCCAGTACCATTGTATGTATCGCCCATAGTGCTATTGCTACTATTAGCGCCCTGAGAGATGGGTGGATAAGATAGTCCATGTTTATAGCGAACATTTTTCTTTCTAGGCTGAATGGATGTCCGTTTTCTTGGCGGAAAAGGGGCATGGCCTCCTTCCATACCGCCACTGCTGTTGGGCATTGTTCTAAATGGTGGGATAGGCTTCCATAATGACCACATATTGTACATGAGGAAAGGGCTGCATTTGACCGTTCTGCCGTGGGGCTACTCTTCTCATGCATCTCCACAATGTGCTCTTATGCTGGGTTGGAGTAGAGGGTCATGTGTGTATCTCAATACTCTTCTTTGGGTCTCCAGGTTGTAGGGTATGTCCATATGGTCCAGGTAATCTATCCTGGCTATGGTATTTGGGCTTTTGCTTATTATATTGTCTGTGACTATTTGATCATTGATCTCCTGTCAGTGAGTTAGCCTTAGGCGTCCTCAGTGATTGATTTGGTCATTTATGTGAATCCGCCATGTCGCTCTTCTCATGGCTAGGAGTATTTTTTTGAAATGTGCAGGAGTGCCGTGTGGTCCTGCAGCTGTAGGATGGGATGCCAGATACTTGATTAATGTGTTTGGGGTGATCTGGGTTTCTTGATTGTAGTGCATGTGTGAAATAATTCTTGTTGTTCTTGCCCAGTGTGTATCTGGAAGATATGGGCTAGTCACCTGAGCTATCCAGGATCCCAGTATATGGATTGCTTGTTCTACGTAATTAGTAAGCCCCATACCTCCATTTCTTCTAGAGCCAAATAGGGTTTCAAGGTGTACAGGGGGGTTGTGGTTGGACCATAGCCATCCTTATAATAGGGCGTGGACTGTGTTGAAGAAAGATGGTGAGAAAGCGATTGCATAGACCTTAAACCATATGATTGATAGAATCATAGAGTTAGCTACTGTGACCCTTCCTGTTAGACCTGTTTGGTATCCATGTAAGGAGGAAATACGTTTTTTTATATAGAAGTTGATTTTCCATCATGGAGTTGGTGTAACCTCCTGCTTCTGACCATACCCCAAGTGACAGACATGTTCAGCTGTTTTCTTAGTGATGAATGGAAGTTTCAGTGAGGTCATTGCTAATTTTCGCCTCCTATGTCTGGTCAGGATTCTTACTGTTGTACTAGCTTGTTGGCCCTGTGTAGATGGCATCCACTGGGTCTGATATTTCCCCAGGAGTATAATTTCCGTTTTCTCAGTGTTAAGCGATGCGTTACTTATGGCTGAATAGTCTTGCATTATCTTCTCAATTCTGCAAGCGTCCTGATTGTTGGATATTCCCACCACACAATCATCAGCGAAGGCCATCAGTTTGACTAGTAGGCCCTTGGCATTGATACCCTTGAGAAGTGTATTTTTAGTCCAGATTAGAGGATCCAAGCTAAAATTGTAGAGTAGAGGCCTTAAGAGGTCTCATTGTTTGAGTCCTCTCTGTGGGATGACTGGGTTGGTTAAGAAGCCTGCTCCACGCACAGCCATTGTCTGACTCCGTGAACAACATCTTTCAGTTTATGATTCTATTTGGGAGTTTGAATTTTTGAAGTCAGGCCCTGAGATAGGTCCAGTTCAACCGGTCGTATGCCTTCTGTTTGTCTAAGACAAGTGCTCCAGAGGTTTTGGATTGGCAGACATTTGCAACTGTGTGGATGTTGTTTAATATGTATCTTCTTGGAACAAATCCATACTGTGATGGGGAAATCGCGTCAGTTGCAATTTCTCCTAGTCATTTGGTTATGATATTTATGAATATTTTGTGTCTGTGTTGGTTAAAGAGATTAGCGCCAGTTTTTTAGGTTTGGTCTTCTCTTTATTTAAAAAAGGTGTCAGTATAAGCTTCTTTGCCTCCAAGTAGGAGGCATGTTTCCATAATACAATTGTTCATGGAAGCTAAAAGGATATGTATAAATACTAATAAAAGATTTTATATTAAATTATAGGTAATTCCATTGATCCAAGTATTTGCCTCTTGGTGCACTGCGTACTACTTCCCATAATTACTCAGATAATATTAGGCTGATTAAATTGTTATTTTGAGCCACAATGTCAATGTGTGCGCTTGCAAGGATTTTTTTCGATCTTTTCTGGTTCAACCGGTTCAGATTCATATAAATTTGAATAACCTGTGCACTTCAGTAACAACTTCTTAGGGTGTTTCCACTATGGTTATGTCCAGTTATCAGACCTGTTTGCAAGCTATCATATTTTTCAGTTATGGAATCAATGGAAAAATAACTCAATAAAGTTTACCATCTTTTATGTTATTTTCTCTGTATAAAACCCAAACTCAGTATTGTGTTCGCATATCAGGGTGTTTAGCTGAGCAGAAACCTCCGCCCATCTGCGACCTCATCCAGGGATGTACCCTGTGCATGGGACATTGTTTTATAGGTGGTTGATTTCTATTGATGCATGCTTGATAATGGCTGAAGCTGCCCTTTATCTTCTAGAAGTTGTGTGTTTGATTTGTTTGGGTATTGATTTCTTTTAAAATTTTCCCAGGTGGTTAGTGGGTCCAAAAAAATGTTGTTTAAAACCTGGGTTTAAGATATTTCCTCCATCCAGGATTGAAATTCCGAGTTGGTTAAACTTTCTGGACGTATTCTGCACCACCTGGGTGCTTGAGTAGTTTTTTCACTGGTTTGTAGGACAACAGAACTAGATGATGGTTAAAAATTTGATTTTTGTAATTTTGAATTTTTGTATTTGGTGACAGAAAATTAGTGGTGTGATTATCAGGTCTATTTGTGACATAGAGATAAGTGCACCATTGTGTACATGTGGGTGTGTCATGTTTTGTAGTAGGGGTGACCTTTTTGATAGCAGATCATATAGTCCCAGGGTGGCCTTTAGTACGCAAAGTTCCACTTGTCCTTGTGGTACCTCCATTATGTATGGCCATCAGTCAGTATATGGGTTAATCCAGCAGTTCATGTCTCCCATGACAAAAGTCTTTGCTGGAAGATTTAGTTCTGTTAAAGCTGTGAGAAATTCTACAGTCATGCACACCATTCAGGGCGTACAAACTGACTATTGTGTGCACTTAGGTGTGCCATGAGATGTTTATGGCAAGTACGCGGACATCCAGAAACAAATTTTTCTAATAAAATTAAATTTTTGGTTCGCGCATACTATCACCCCACAGTGGAGCGACCAATACAATATTGAGGGGAGGAGCATTTTTTTCACATGCCTCCTCCTCTCCCTGTGGACAAAGGGTATCCTGCACCGCCAGGATATCCACAGGTGGGTTTTGTAGGAAACTCAACTTTTTGGCCTGGGACATTAAGGCCTTGAGTCCCACTATGTTCAGCGTCCCTATCTCTACTGAGATGCCCGATGCGCCTCAGGAGTAGTTAGCAGGGCCTCCCAGACCTACTCCTTCACTCACATTGCTCTCCACTGCACCTCTGCTGCGGAGAGAATAGCCATGAGTAGGAGTTGGGGTGTATTCTGCCCATTTTATCGCCACAGTTTTTGCTCCTCACTTGGATTTGCTTGGTTTCAATATGTTATTGCGGTGCACTTGTGGGTTTTTATTGGCCACATTATTTTTTTGTGCATTCCATTGTTGATTTTCTTCCCAATTGGGTTAAATTCCGCAGTTTCTGGGGGTGCACTGAACCCCAATTTTGCTGCATTCTTTTCCAAATTGGGTTCCACTGAGTAAAAACTGGTCAGATTGGGTGTATGTTTTTCCACGGGATCTAATTGGTTCATGGACTTTAATTCCTCCATGTCTTTTTGGATCTGCTCCAGTGATATGGTTGATTCCGCTGAGGCCTTTGCCTTGGCTATGGCCAGCTTGCGAGCTTGTTTGGCCTTTTTCATTCTTTTGGGGTAATTGGGTCAATTTTTTATATTGCCCATGTTCTCCCCTATTGAAGGCTTGTGTAGTATCCGTGATTTTGGTGTACTCTGAGTCATCTTCACCCATTTCCTCCTCACAGAATTCCATTTCTCTCAGGCCTTCTTTTATGGGGCAAGCATGAATCTTGTGCCCAAAGTCCTGGCAGTGGTTGCAAATGTGGGGTGCACTTTCCACTGTTGCGCAAAACAGCTGGGATCTTTTCCATCAATTGTGAAGGATGCAATGTGGGGGATTTTTGTAATATCCTCTACTACTTCCTGGTTCAGGGAAATAATTGTGGTTGCCTTCCCATTGCTAAGGGTTGGCATCAACTGGAATCGTTGCATTTTGAATTGTTTAATTTCTCCATAGGCTTCCAAGCCTTCTCAGAGACGTCATTCAACTACTTTGTGCACCAGTTTAGTCATAAGGTAACTGAAAAATATAAAAAGATCTTTTGACTCGGTCCAATGTGTGTTTGGTTGATACCAAATGCTGACCATCAGGAAGGTCGAGTACAACTCTAACCTTCACTGCTTCATTTGCTTCTTCCGTGGTTTTGATACCAAGTTCTACCCAACCTTTGCGGATAGTATGGGTTGTTAAGTACACCATGTGAGGGAAAAACTTAAGTTGGACTTCACCAAACTTATCCCACATTGTCAGTGTTTTTACTCCCAGGAAAACTTTTATCCCATGTTCCACCAATGACAGTAGTTGTGAGTGAGATACTTCCATGTAACTGCAGTATTTTACTAATAAAATTCACAAAACCTACAGGGTGAACCACCTCAGGTTTTTTGTTTTTACTTATATTTTCATCTGTACCTGTGCTCTTGGTACCTTTGGGAGGTGCAGGTCCAGTCCGATGCCCTTTCCCACGTTCTCCAAATTCTTTACTTTATTACTCATACTCATCTTACCTAGTATTGATTATTAAATTGTCCTATTTGAATTGAATCATATTAATAAAAGTGATAGTAATTAGAAAGAAAACTGTGATCTACATTGTCAATAGATATAGTATGAAAGGGTCAAAGGGCGAGAACCACTGGATGTTAAGGTTGGTGATTAGGTAAAACTTGATTTTTACATATCAGATAGGACTCTAATACATCTTGGATTCAGATGAGCATTTCTTCCCAGTAACATTAAGTCCTATGATATTGGTAAGTTTTCTGAATTCCTCCATGACTGACTTGCCAATGTCCTCAGGTATAACATCTGTGTTAACAGAAGGTCAGATGTAGGGTAACCATTTTTGTAACACAAGTTTATACAGGTTACTGTTTTTATCCTGATTATTTGATGATCTTTTTGCGGTTTGTTAAAATAGTTTAGGGGCTCATTTTTCCACAAATTTGGTTGGGTTAAATGATCATAGAGTTAATCTTCCTTAGATTTGATTACAGTTACTATGGGTAACCTGGATAAACAATCCGCATTTTGATGTATGGTCCTGGACAGAGAATAATAAAAACCTTTGTTTTAAAGAAAAAGCATGTCAGTCTAATATTTTGTCAAGATTTTCTTTGTTGAAGCTATTGCAATGAAGTATGGTCTGTAAATATGGTAAGATGGTTCCCAAATAGATAAGTTCTAGAAATGTTCAATGACCAATAGTATTACCAAACACTCTCGCTCTGTAAAACTGTAGTTGTGTTCAGCTTTTGAAAAAATTTGCTATAATAAGCAATGGGATGATCCACTAGTATTTCATCGTGCTGTGATATTATAACTCCTATAGCTATATCACTAGCATTGGTGAAAAGTAGAAAACGTATGCAAAATTAGGATCTAAAAGTAATGTACTGTGGGAGAGAGCTATGCACAAAAGGTTGAAGGCCTATTGTTATTCCTCATACCACTGTAAGTGTATTCTTTTTTTAACAAATATACTACAGGCTCAGAGGTGTCAGCAAAGTATAAAATAAACTGGTGATAATATCCTACCATTTTCTAAAAAGGCCTGTACATTAAATAGGAATTTAGTGTCAGATATCATAGATATGACAATAACTTAGTAATTCACTAGGGATTTTTCAGAATTACTTACCTTATTGCCAAAAAATCGTTTTTGCTTATGAAAAAAGAACATTTAAGCTTTAACTTTAGAGAGACCTGGAGTATTTGCTGGGAAACCTTCCTTAGGCAGGCCAGGTTTTTAGTAAAAGTTTGCAAAAATAGTCATAAATGTCAAGATATGATAACACACAAGAGCGTTTTAAAAAGCCTAATAAGCCATCCATGGCTCTTTAAAGTTTGCAGTGGCATTGCATAACCCTTGTGGAATTCAAGTGGACTAAAAATAAAATTCACTAGAGATGATGGTGCGGTTTTCATAATCTTTAGGGGATAAGTCAATCTGCCAAACACACTGGTGAGGTCCATTGCTGAAAAATAATGGGATCTTGACCTTAAGCGTAATCATCTATTCATGGGAGGGTAACTATCTTTCTAAGTAATGGAATTTAGCTGGCAATAATCAATCACAAATCAACGTCCAACATCCTTTTTACAAATTAATAAAAGTGGAGAGGCCACAGACATTTGGATGTAACTAGTATCCCAGCTTTTATCTGTGTTTTAGTTTGAGGGCGACTTGAGTTTCCTCAAATTTAGATTTTGCTAAGCACATATATAAAGAGGTGGTGTTACTCAGTTTTGAAGTAAATTACTCATGTCATTTTCTCTTAGTCACCCGGTCCTGATCAAAAGATATCATTATACTCCTCAAGGAAAGCTTCTACATTCTGGCTCTCAATGGGATAGAGTATGTCTTTACTTTTACTATTGACCAAAGTTATTGTGGGTAGAGGATCAAACCCTAAATCTTGTAGAGAATCGAAATTTCTTATATTTGCAATAATTTCATTAAAACAGAGTTTTTCCTAGGCGATGAGAGCATTTTGAGGAACTTGGTAGGGTTCAATTTATTAAAGTTCCTAGTAAAATGGAGATAGAAATCTCATAGGCATTAACTAAAATTCCAGGAAAATAAACGCTTTTTTAGAAGGTTTAGGGTGTCCATGTAACCCCAAAGTTTGTTCAGGCATAATATGAATCTTAATTCCTGTGTCCACTATCACCTGAGAGCCAGGTGGTATATTAAAAATTATGGGGGCATAAAGAATTTTCCCATCTTTGGCATCCACAACCTCATGTAGTAGCTCAATTTTACCCCCAAGTTTTGGTACTCAACTTTTGCAAATAGAGGAGGGATATTTTATGAGGCATGTTTACTTTTTTTGAGGCTCCACATTTTGATTAGGAGATTGGATATTAAGGGTAAGCAATATCCTAAGAGCGAGAGTTATATTTCATTATATTTTTATATGAAATTGACCTCTCATCAATTGTACTCCAATAAACAACTCATAGTAATTTTCTTTTAATGTTGAAACAGAAGTGGTAATCATTAGTTTTCTGAATTGGAGGGTAAGGCAGAATATGCCCTGATTTCCATAGTTTACTGATTCTCTGACATCCCATATTCAGCTTCATAAATTAAATCTAGAGCCATTTTGATTTTCTGGATAAGTTGGGAGGATATAACGTTAGCCAGAGAACCAGTATTAGTTATAGCCAGGACTTTAACCTTGTGAACAACTATCTCTATATGCACAGATTACTATTACTTTTAGTAATACAATTTTATTCAAACAGCGTAATTTGATAATCAACACCGGGCAGTATAGGTATTAATAATAAGGTAAAGAGCTGGGCAAATGCGATAAAGGGCAGTGGACCCAGACCTGCACCACCCAAAGGTACCAAGCGCACAGGTACAAATGCAAATCTCAGCAAAAATAAAAAACCTGAGGTGGCGCCTCCCGCAGGTTTTGTCAATTTTTTGGTAAAATACTGCAGCTATCTGGAAGTATCCCAATTGCAACCACTGTTGTTGGTTGAATATGGGATATGAGTTTTCTTGGGCATAGAAACACCAACAATATGGGAAAAGTTTGGCGAAGCCCAACAAAAATTTTTCCTGCATGTGGTGTACTTAACAACCCATAATATCCGCAGAGGTTGGGTAGATCTCAGGTTCAAAACTGTGGAAGAAGCGAACAAAGCAGCGAAGGTCAGAGTTGTACTTGACCTTCCCAATGGACAGCAATTGGTCCTGACCAAACGCACCCGTTGGACTGAATCCAAAGACATTTTCATAATTTTGACTATCTTCTGACCACACTGGCGTGCACAGTAGTTGAAAGACATCTTGGAGAAGGCTTATAAGCCTATGGATAAATTAAACAATTTAAATTGCAAAGATTCCAGCTGATGCCAATCCTTAGCATGGGGAAGGCAATAGCAATAAAAAACACCAAACCAGGAAGTAGTAGATGATATTACAAAAATCCCCCACATTGCATCCTTCACCATTAATGGGAAAAATCCCAGCTGTTCCATGCAACAGTGGAAAGCGCACCCCCCATATGCAACCACTGCCAGGCCTTTGGGCACAAGATTCATTCTTGCCCCATAAAAGAAGGCCTGAGAGAAATGGAATTCTGTGAGGAGGAAATGGGTGAAGATGGCTCAGAGTACACCAAAATCACGGATACTACACAAGCCTTCAATAGGAGAGAGCATGGGCAATATAAAAAATTGACCCAATTACCCCAAAAAAATGAAAAATGGCCAAACAAGCTCGCAAGCTGGCCATAGCCAAGGCAAAGGCCTCAGCGGAATCAACCATATCACTGGAGCAGATCCAAAAAGACATGGAGGAATTAAAGTCCATGAACCAATTAGATCCCGTGGAAAACATACACCCAATCTGACCAGTTTGAACTCAGTGGAACCCAATTTGGAAAAGAATGCAGCAAAATTGGGGTTCAGTGCACTCCCAGAAATTGCGGAATTTAACCCAATTGGGAAGAAAATCAACAATGGAATGCACAAAAAAATAATGTGGCCAATAAAAACCCACAAGTGCACCGCAATAACATATTGAAACCAAGCAAAGCCAAGAGAGGAGCAAAAACTGTGGCGATAAAAGGGCAGAATACACCCCAACTCCTACTCATGGCTATTCTCTCCGCAGCAGAGGTGCAGTGGAGAGCAATGTGAGTGAAGGAGTAGGGCTGGAGGCCCTGCTAACCACTCCTGAGGCGCATCGGGCATCTCAGTAGAGATAGGGACGCTGAACATAGTGGGACTCAAGGCCTTAATGTCCCAGGCCAAGAAGTTGAGTTTCCTACAAAACCCACCTGTGGATATCCTGGCGGTGCAGGATACCCTTTGTCCACAGGGAGAGGAGGAGGCATGTGAAAAAAATTCTCCTCCCCTCAATATTGTATTGGTCGCTCCATTGTGGGGTGATAGTATGCGCGAACCAAAAATTTAATTTTATTAGAAAAAATTTGTTCCTGGATGTCCGCGTACTTGCCATAAACATCTCATGGCACACCTAAGTGCACACAATAGCCAGTTTGTACGCCCTGAATGGTGTGCATGACTGTAGAATTTCTCACAGCTTTAACACAACTAAATCTTCCAGCAAAGATTTTTGTCATGGGAGACATGAACTGCTGGATTAACCCATATACTGACTGATGGCCATACATAATGGAGGTACCACAAGGACAATTGGAACTTTGCGTACTAAAGGCCACCCTGGGACTATATGATCTGCTACCAAAAAGGTCACCCCTACTACAAAACATGACACACCCACATGTACACAATGGTGCACTTATCTCTATGTCACAAATAGACCTGATAATCACACCACTAATTTTCTGTCACCAAATTCAAAAATTCAAAGGTTACAAAAATCAAATTCTCTGACCATCAGCCTGTTTTAGTGTCTTACAAACCGGCGGAACCAAGTACCCAAGCACCCAGATGGTGCATAATACACCCAAAAAGTTTAGCCGACTTGGAATTTCAATCCTGGATGGAGGAAATATCTTTAACCCAGGATTTTCAAACACCTTTTTGATTGACTCACTAACTACCTGGGAAAAGTTCGAAAAATCAGCAATCCAACAAATTAAACATAAATCATCTAGAAGACACAGGGAAGTTTCAGCCATTATCAAACACACATTGGCTGAAAATGATTATATAGAAATAAACGTACCAAGAATGGGATACAGCCATGGATGGGGCCATAAATGGGCGGAGGTTTCTGCTCAGCTAAACACCCTGATCCACAAACACCAACACCGAGTAGGAGTACAATATAAAGGCAAAAACACAAAAGATGAAGAAACTTGCTTGAGCTACTTTTTCTGCCAATTCCACGCCCAAAAAATATGATAGATTATACAAAGTTCCATTGACCGGACAAATCCATAGCAGAAGCACCCAAAGAAGTTGTGACTGAAGTGCACAGGTTTTAAACAAAATTGTATAAATCCGAGATGGTCAAACCAGAAAAAATTGAAAATTTATTTAGAAGCGCACATATCAACACCAAAGGTCAAAATAACAACTTATTTAACCTAATATTGTGCGAGGAATTATGGGAAGTAATACGCGGTGCACAAGAGGGAAATGCCCAGGACCTGATGGAATTCCCTATGAATTTTATATAAAATATTTTACTAACATCTCAAACATTCTTCTAACTTCAATGAACAATTGTAATATGGAAACATGCCTCCTACCTGGAGGCAAAGAAGCCTACATGGTCACTTTATATAGAAAGGAGAGAGATTAGACCTATCCAACTGGCGCCCAATTTCCTAACCAACACAAATACAAAATTTTCACAAAAATTATGGCTAAAGGACTAGGAGAAATTGCAACTGATGCGATATCCCCTTAACAATAAGGATTTTCTCCAAGAAGATTCATATGGGATAACATCCACACAGTTGTAAATGTCTGCCAGTCCAAAACCTCTGAAGCACTTGTCTTTATAGACCAACAAAAGGCATATGAGAAGTGAACTGGACCTATATTAGGGCTTGCCATCAGAAGTTCAAACTTCCAAATAGATTTATAAACTGGGTGATGTTGTTTACAGAGTCTGCAACCATGGCTGTGCGGGGAGCAGGCTTTTTAACCAACCCAGTTATCCCATAGAGAGGACTCAAACAAGGAGACCTCTTAAGGCCTCTACTCTACAATTTTAGCTTAGATCCTCTAATCTGGACTACAAACACACCTCTCAAAGGAATCAACGTCAAGGGCTAACCACCAGTCAAAATGATGGCCTTCGCTGATGATTATGTGGTGGGCATATCCAACAATCAGGACGCTTGCAGAATTGAGAAAATGATACAAGACTATTCAGCCATGAGTACCGCATCACTTAAAACTGAGAAAACGGAAATCATACATCTGGGAAATATCAGACCCATTGAACGCCATTTACCCTGGGCCAACAAACTAATACAACATCGACTCCTCACTAGACATAGGAGGCGAAAATCAGTAATAACACCACTGAAACTTCCCTTCACCACCAAGCTGACAGCTGAACATGTCCGTCACTTGGGGGTATGGTCAGAAGCAGGAGGTTATACCAACTCCATGATGGAAAATCAACTTCTAGATAAAAAACAAAAAGCATTTCCTCCTTAAATGGACATCAAAAAGGTCTTACAGGAAGGTTTACTATAGCCAACTTTATGATTCTATCAAGCATATGATTTATGGCCCATGGAATTGCTTTCTCACGGGCCTTCTTTGAAACAATTCACTCTCTGATACAAGGATGACTATGGTCCAACTACAACTACCCTGTACACCTCAAAACACTATTTGGCTCTAGAAGGAATGGAGGTATGTGGCTACTAATTATGTAGAGCAAGCGACTCATATACTAGGATCATGAATAGCTCATGTGACTAGCCCAGATCTTCCAGATATACATTGGCTCAGAACAGCAAGATATAACTTTACACGAGCACTCCAATTAAGAAACTCAGATCACCCAAACACATTAATCAAGTATCTGGCATCCCATCCTACATATGCAGGACCACATGGCACTCCTGCACATTTCAAAAGAATACTCCTAGCCATGAGAAGAGCGACATGGCGGATTCACATAAATGACCAATCCAGTCACTGAGGACGCCTAAGGCTAACTCACAGTCAGGAAGATAATGGCCAAAATAGCCACAGATAACAAAATAAGCTGAAATCCGAGTGCCATTGCCAGGATTGATTACCTGGATCATATGGATAACCATACAACTTGGAGACCCAAAGAATGGTCTGTAGATACACACATCACCCTCTACTCCAACCCAGCATAAGAGCACATGTGTGGAGATGCATGAGAAGAGTAGCCCCACGGCAGAACGGTCAAATGCTGCCCATTCCTCATGTACAATATGTGGTCAGTATGGAAGCCTATACCACCGTTTAGAACAATGCCCAACAGCAGTGGCGGTATGGAAAGAGACTATGTGCCTTTTTCGCCAAGAAAGTGGACAACCATTCTTTCTAGCTAGGAACATGTTCGCTCTAAACATGTTTTATCCTATCCACCCATCTCTCAGGGCGCTAATAGTAGCAATAGCACTGTGGACGATCCAAACAATAGTACTGAAATCGTTTAGAGGAGCAATGCCTACAATTTAAGAAAAAATGAATTGTTTTCATCACCATATATTGTAACATTTCCAAACAAGGTTGTTTGGAAACTTGACCCCGCGTAACAGAAGGACAATCAATACATGGTTTCCCATATGGTTCCTATTATTGATTCTTTCCATCACTCATGCTGCATCCAAAAATAAGCCAGCATAACCCCCCTACCGTCCTAAATTTTTTGATCCTGGAGACAACAAACAGGGGGGCTTGAACCCTCTGGGGTGCCTTTTAATTTTCAAATTTCATTAGGTTATCCCAACTATATCTAAGTGCTTGTCCCCTGGTCGACCTTCCCCAAAAAATAAAGACAATGTAGATCCCTCCCTTAAACATCTAATGGTCATCAATTTCTCATTATGGCTTTTTATTTTTAATCATTTGCATTTAAGCAATAGAACTACCATTTACTTTGTAAAAAGCTATCACTACATTCCTATATATAATTAAAATTATTTCCCAACATGGGTGCCCTAACATAATTCTCTTCAATAATGGTTAGAATTATTGATCATTGTTGGTGAATGAATTTGATAAACAAATGGGAACCACTCAGATTTTTCCACTTTTTAAAAATCTGCAACCAGTGGAATGGTAGAGAGTGTAAATAGTACATTAACATCAATCCTCCGTAAAATGGCCATGAATAGCCCTCTACATTGGCCTCAGTATCCACATAGTGCAATCCTTGCCTAAAGAATTAGTTATCATCAAATTATTAAGATGTTTCCTTCCAAGACCTTTAAGGAAGGAATCCCCCAGCTTCCCTCTAAAGTACAAGCCATGTTAGACCAAACCTCACACAAAGCCCCTGAAGTTACTATTAAAAGTATTGCCAATAAGTTAATTGACTTCAGGCCTTGGCTTCAAAAAAATTTGGTACTAATACCAGAGAAACTAATTGGTTTAACGATAATCATGTTCCTCTACATACCTTTTTTTTAGTACTAGATGGTTCCTCTACATACCTTCCAACTAGGTATTTAGTTCTTTCTCTATCATCATTGACCAGGTGATCTAAAAGACAAATTAGTACCAATTGATCAGGACCCTGCAAAGTTATCTATAAAAAAGGAAATGATCAATATTATGTAAGTCGTTCAGGGTACTGTGATTATTTGAGTACACAATTAATCTTTTTACCCCCTTACGCAAAGATCCAGAATGAGTTTTGTTAGGATTCTGGCACAAAATAAAGATTTGATTACATCTAATGATGTATTTTTAACCTAATCCAAAGATATAGTCAAAACTATTGTTAGGGATAATCATCAATAAAATCAAGTCCTCCTAATATTGGAGTTCAAATCTGATTTATGCAATCAAATGTTGCTTAAAATCCTCCTAATATCAGGGTTCAACTCTGATCTATGGTCATTTGTGAACCTGCTTAACAAAAGTAACTAAAATGTCGCAGAATCCCCAATTGCTATATAGTATAGATCTCAGTGTGGAAGCGCTTGAAGCTTTTCCCTGATAATATTTCCCATAAACTCCTACATTTTAATATAATAGTAAAATTTTACAATCTTTTTACTGTAAACTTTTTATTTTTATAATATAAATATTGACGACCTTACTTGGATATGCCAACTAGAAGTTTTTTCTTAGTTGAAGACTGTATAAAAATAAACCTCTTCCATATCCTTCTCCCAGGACTTTGGGTATCCTGGTTTCTTTATCAGCTGACGAGTGTATTAACATATCCTACATCCCAACAATTATCATGCTCCATAACATAATGAAGTAGCTAAAATTCTCATCCTTCTTCATCCTACTGTATGGGTGGGGTGCTGCGTTTGGTTTGTTATCTGAATAGAATTTTCAGCTGTTAGTTAGGGTGGCGTCTACAAAAGGAATGGGCCTTTCTAGGGACTTCAGTTATTGTGCTGTGATTCTCACATAATTCCTGGGCCAAACACCATTACTGTCTATCCCTGGGTCAATTGGCTGAGTACCTGGGGTCCCCCTTTTCCCAAATTGGGCTACGTAAATGGCTGCAGGCGTGGAGGTTTTGTTTTTTTCCATGGTCACTTAACTGACCCCTCATCCCCCTGTTGTAGGTCCTGAGCTTATATCCTTGTAAATTAATGCTGCCATTTCAGGGGGGACATGTGTATTTGAATTTGCTGGTGCCGCTGTTGTCCACAGTGGAAGCGGCAGATGTAGGGTATGTTCAGATGGTTTAGACCATGGTTTCTTCTCCCAAGGATTGTCTTGTGAAGTATTAAGTTGATATCCCTTCCCTCCTAGGTGTTTCTCGCGCATTGCTAAGAAGCAAGATCAGGCTTAATTTCAATTCCAGTTAAGATTTGGTTGGGAACTCACGAGGTTTCCATTGAGATGCTTTTGACATGGGAGCTGTCAGGAACTTTATGAGTTTTCAGGTCAATCAGAGGTTGGATCTCGAACTGGATGTAGTATCCTCAAAGCTAAGTACATCATCCTCCTCAATGACCACTTACCTGCTGAGACATCTGGTACCATTTTTGGTACATGGGTTTGGCTTCTGTGAGTGGTTCACAACTGTGCCAGATTTGTTAATCCCGATATTCTGGGGGTTGGTTTGTAGTGGAGGCAAGAGGCTAGTATTATTCTGGAGCATAACCTTATGTCATTTGAGAATCTTCACATGAGCAGCAAATTTTCATCAAAAATTCCTTTTCTCATGTGAGATCAGTTGGAAGATTGTGTCTACTCCTTCCACTTCAGCGTTGCCATTTGACTTTCCCGCTAGCTTGGACCAGTACAGGTATGTCTTCAATATGTTAAAGGGCAACTATCTTCCATCCCACTCTAATATTAAAATAGGGACTTCCAATTGACTGTGAATGTCCTCAATATCAATTGTCCACTGTATCCTTAAACCGAGCAGGAGGACAAGGCCCTGGAGGTATGTTTGAATAATATGCTTGTGAAAGGGTGGGTGTTTAAGGAATCCTCATCTATCGCTTCTCCCATAGTTTTCGACCAGAAGTTTGGGGGTACGTTGCACCATTGCATGTACTATGGGCATCTAAAATAATATTACTGTTCATGATCCCTACCCCTTCCTCTCGAACAGATGTATAGCCAGGTGATTGCAAAATCCTGGGTGTTTTCTAAGCTCAATCTTGTGAATGCAATTATTTAGATACAGGCTTTTGAAGATCAGGAGTGTCTTACAGCGGTTCATACCAGGATAGATATCTTTCAGTTCCACGTGACGCTTTTTGCTTAGAAATGCACTGGCTAATTTATGGTATATGATTGATGGTGTGCTAGGTGACCTTCAGTTCACCTGTGCGTTGGAGTATATTGAAAATACTATTTTACATTGCCCTACTCCTGAGCAACATGTGAAGGGCCTGAAGGCAGTATTGGCAGCGTTGCAAAAGCTGACCTCTATGTAAAGCCCTCTATGTGCAAGTTTTTCAGGGATGAAGTCACCTTCATCAGAAACTAGTCCTGAGGGATGTGTTTGTGATTCCTTCTAGCAAGCTCAAGTCTATTCTCACACTTGGACCACCCCCACACCCAAAAGCAGTTGCAGAACTTCTTGGGCACCATCATTTCTCTTGTTTAATTCTTCCCTCCTCTCGCAGCTAGCCGCGCCACTGAATCCCATAATGGGGAAAAATGTTCATTACAATGGATGGAGGAACGCCAATGGGTATTTGATGCCATCAAGGAGGTTTTTGGGGCACCAACAATTCTCAAACATGTGACATCACCAAGCCTTTTATTCTAGCATTTGATTCATCGTTGGCTGCCATGAGGTAGTGTTGCTTTAAAATCAGGATGGATTGGAGCATCTGGTCACCTATTTTTTGCACAAGATCACTTCATACAAACAGTCCTGGGCCAACTAAGATAAGAAGTTGGCCACCATAGCATGGTCGCTTATGCATTTGTGGTACCTCCTTCAGGGCGCATGACAAAAATTGACTGCGCGGATGGATCATCAATCCCTTATGTACTTCTGAAAAACTGAAGAATCTGGCACAACGCCAATCCCAGTGTCAATATTCTTGTATTATTGGACAATAAGCCCTAAGTCATTATGGATAAATGGGTTGAATCCGCTGATAATGATTATGAGTTACGATTATTTGAGTGCCTTAGGATGATGCAATATTGGGTTGAAAAGGATATTGAATGGTCTCCAAGATAGGCAATAAGTTGATGTCAACAAATGATAATTGATAAGATGTCAACATATGACGAACATCAGTGGATCGCCTCAAACTATAGCAATTGTGAATTTAATTGATGCTGAACTTTAGCCAGAAACAATGAGAAAACAGCTTAACAAATAGTCTAATCAAAAGGGTCAGAATTGACTAAAGTTGCTGGGATATCAGCAATATGAAAAGATTGAAAGAAGAAGGTTGTTAGTAGAAGGGAGTGAGTGCCTAGCGAGGATACACTGAAAGTAGTAATAAAAATAAATAAGTGTATTAAGACAATTGCTCCATATTTATTAAAAGTTTATACATTGTTTTGAGGATGATGATCATATCATCAGTCCTATTGCTCAGAGGGTGTAATTTTGTGCAGAAAATCCTCTGCGTATCTCTGATATACCACAAAATTTATAACTGTGGTTCACTAAAGGGGCTCAAGGATCAATTACACAATAATAATTCTCCTGCCACTATCCATGGCGCATCAGGCTTGCTTAGACTGGGGATCTTCATAATAATACACCAGTCAAACATGTAGAACTCAAACTTACTTTGGTTGCTGTGCTCAAAAGGCAGAATGAGCTTTTTCAGGAGGTTTGTAGCTATAAATTGCCTCCAATTGGTCATAAGGGAATATTCATGGGTTCTTTAAGCGATTTGAGTCTACAATGGAAGGAACCTCTGACCAGCAAAAAATAAAATTATTAATATCCACCTTGGATATTGTAAGTGCCAACCAAGTCACCATTATCTCTCAAGCAGTTCCATTTCATACTGAGAATTGAAGGATACTGTGTTGTGGCTTTTGGGGTACCGCAAAGATGTCACAGGTGAAGGCTGAATTTTCGACCATTGGGTTTTAACATAATGAGACCCTTACCACATTTGCTGATTGATTTATGGTAGAAGCCCACGTTTTAATTGATGCGGGGATTTTATCTGAATCTGATGTGTGCATTGTGATGACCTCCATCATGAAGCCATACCGCGAGCTGTATAACATTTCTGACCCCAACGTTGGATACCAATGTACCTTTGCTCAAAATTGCTCGGTTTATGCGCCATTTAACCGTAACCTTCACTTTATCTAATACAAAGTGGAACCTTTCCGCTACCATCACCAGATCATATTATTTCAGGAAATTCGTCTGTCCAGTGCAGATTCCACTGAGTTTACACCCAGCAGTTAAACGTCCGCCCCCTACCAGCTTATTGTCAACGGCCTAACTACTGCCCTGAGCCTAATCCTGCTGACCATCAGTAGTCATTCTATTGACATAGCCCTTTTTACACCAATCACTTTCAGTACAACTTTTTTCATGGGACAACTTAAAAAGTTCAAGGATGCAGGCCCTACATTATATATTGTTTCAATTGCAGTTGCCCTGGGCACCTGGCATGAGGTTTCCCCAATTGACGGGTTCATTAGGCAAAGCAAGATCAATGCTATCAGGGAAAAATTAAAGCGGAGTAGAAATGAGTTTTACCTCTACTATCCCAAATTCAAATGTCCCACCTTATTCTACTTAAGTATATGCGGCAAAAGCCACCATTGCAATGATACATACCTATATCAGCAGCTAGTTGGGTGAGTAGATGTACTGACACAAGCACAATCCAAGGCCATAGCGGATGAAGGATTCTGGGGCACCCAAAGCCATATGCATATCAAATGTTCAAATAAAGATCTTCAGACAAACTAAAAATGCTTACAGATGCGCTTTCCCAGATAGGAGTAGATAGTGCCAATCAGTGGATGCTGATATTAAGGGTACCCTAAAGTTGGGGAAGGTACTGTTGAATTTTGGGCTTTATTCTGATGGCTGGTTATTCTCTAATCGCAGGGTAAAGTTTTGGGCATCTAATGTATGGGGACAATAGACAGGATGGTGATTATAATTTAAGATATAGCTTCTTGCTAGTACTTAAATCATATACCCTGTAGCTTACTTGGACGATGGCACGCCGCCCTGATCCTACTGATCCCAAGTAAATACTGACTTATACAAAGTAAAATACTAAACGCAAAAAGTTTAAAAGTTAAATTATAAACTAATCCAGTAGTTGAATGTTTTTATTAGCATCAACTTGAGGGTTATTTATAGGGTTTATGTTCACCAAATCTTATCCATGACGTCCCATTTTCAATGGCACTTGGCCACATAAAATGTTTGTAAGAATGTCTACAAATACTTTGTCTCAGGGCATCCTGCTCAGCCTCAGGGTCAGAGTAAACACCGTCATCATTCTCAAGATGGCATTTCAGACATGTCTTCAAAATAGCTGAACCGATTCACTTTCACATGTAATCAGCAGCACATACCAAGTTGATTCATATCACTAATTAATAATTAATTTAATCAAAAACTCAACCAATATTAAAAACTAATTTTGACATAGACCAACAAAGCCCACATGCCCAGGTCATTAACTCAAAACTTAATTTAAGTCTGACTTAACCAACAAAGCCCTCGAGCACATGTCATCATAGTTGAATATTATTAAGTGAAATCTCTAGGCCGTGGATCCTAAGTTTGGATATACTTAGGATATACCTGATCCATAATTGCTGATATATGATATGATCAAATATCCGACAATTAGGTCCAGTCAATTGCTCAACAGGTACTATGAGCTTTCTTTACAAAAGCAATCCTTTGAATGTCCATGTAGTAAACAGTCAACGTTTATCTTACTTGAGATGTACCTACTGTGACATTTCCATAGCAAAAAACCTGAGTTTGCAACATTTTAGATATGAATGCTACAGTTAACATAGTTTCCACTAAGCTGGTTGCAAAGTTGACTAAAACCTTATGTGGAACATCAAATGGTGTATGGGACCACTGGAGCATAAAACATGGTCTCTGAGGGAGCTTACAGTGCACTCCCCTTGCATTTTGGATCAATTGTTGTTGTAGCTCCAGTATTAGCGTTACCAAATAGAAATTATGACCTGTTGATTGGAACTACTTTTATGTGACAAGATGCTATCGTCGATATGTTTGAAGAGTTCTTTTCAATTTTGGGCAACGGATCCCAATTCATTTTACTTCCATTAGTGTGCCAAAGGATTCAGTGAACATGGGACCTATCAACCTTACCTATAGTGATGGGGTGATTCCATTTTGTTACCATCAATTTGAGAGCAGGATCTGAGACCTTTCCCAGCAATACATGAATATCAAGTGCTACCGCTTAGAGCTTCTGGCCCTATATACATCCCCACTGGACACCAAGTAATCATAGAAATCGATTTAGAGGTGGAAGTGTATGTTGGGCTCTATGAGGAGGTCATTGGACCCTATCAGCACTCATAGTTGGAGCCCCATGTAGCTCCAGGCATTATACTCCCAGGACATGAGGAGATCAAGGTCATGACGGAAAATCTCCATAATGAACCAATGTAAATCCACTGACACCAAAAAGTGGCATATTTAAATTTAACCCAAGTTTAGGAGGTCCTCTGAGTTCACAAGTTCAGGTCGCTGGATGAATTTGGTATTCTCATTGAATTTCAGCTCAGCATAATGATGGTAGACCGCATAAAAGCTTAATGGGGTTATCAAAAAATCAGGAATATCAGAAAAATCAGGATATTACTTTAATTCACAAATATAAAGAGATCTTTGCATTTAATAGCCATGATTTAGGTTGCGCGTGAGAAACTGTACATTATTGGACATGAGTGCTCATCCCCCCATCAGTTCTTAGATGATCCGCTGATCTAGAGCAGCAGAAGAAGTCATCACTTAGGAAATTGGTAAGCTTTTGGAGCAAGGAATGCTAAACTGTCAAAAAGACCATGGGCTTCCCCGTCATAATTTTCAAAAAGAAGGATGGTACCAACTGGGTAGTGATATACTACCCCAAGCTCAACAGCATTACAAAACGGACCCATACCCCTTTTCCGAAGCTTAATGATGTTTTGGAATGGTTGAGATGAGCTTGTTACTTCCCTGCAATGGATTTGATATCTGGCTATTGGCAGATTGAGTTACCCAAGGTAAAACAGAAAAAATGCGCCACTATCATGACCAAAGGGTTTTTTCAACTGGCCTGCATGTCACAAGGGCTGTGTAATGCCTGGCTACATTCCAATGGGCGATGGTCACTATCCTTGGAATTTGAAACTGTCATGCATTATTGTATACCTTGATGAATATCTACATATTCTCCCACATGTTTTCTGAGCACCTTACCCATTTAGAGGAAATTTACGCCAGTCAGCTGAGGCCAACATCAAGATCAAGCCACAGAAATGCCACTTTTTCAAGGATCAGCTGGAGTACATTTGGTTTGTGGTAGATGTGACAGGGCTGTGCAAACAAACAGCAAAGGTGGAGGCTATCCAGAAGATGACTACACCAAACAGTAAACGCGATATACAAGTATTTTTAGGGATGGTCAGCTACTACCGCAAATTATACCCAACTTTAGTTGTATTGGAGGTAAGCTGTTTGAGTTATTAAATAAGAGTGCTGCATTTGAATGGATGGAACGCCGCTAATACTCCTTCAATAGACTTCAAATGGTGCTAATCAGTGTGCCAGTGCTGCGCTACTTAGATTTTGATAAGGAGTTCATCTTATAGATGGATGTGTCTCTTTCCGCCATTGGGAAGTTCAATCCCAAAAAGACAATAAAGGGGAGGAGCAACCCATTGCATACTGCATTAAAGCTGAAATGCCATGAGCATAATTATACCATGACTGAGCAATAGCTTTAGCGGTGATCTACACATATAAGCAATTTAGAGTATACTTGCATATGTCAGAGGCTGGTCTAATTTATTTCATTTTTGTGATAGCATGCCATGAACTTGCTAAATAAGAGCTAAAGGTCCAGTATAGCAAAGGGGTATTGCGTACCATATAGAGAATGGCAAGGGCAATTGGGTGGTTTAACCCTAAAAAAGGAAGGATAGCTTCAACCATTCCACCCATGTTAAGGCCATTATACCAGCTATGTTTGGACGTGGAAGTAATGGAAGAGGGATCAGTTCAGGTTAAGTTTTTTCTGCACACATGGTTATAGGATTTCCAGATTTACAGTTAGGCTTTGTAAAAATTAGTAAAGTTATTATGAAATAAATGGTTAGACTATATAGCTTTTTTACTAAACAATATGTAACTATTATATTAAAAAATATGTACTTAAAGGATTTATCATATGATAATAATTTATTGACCTCAAAGATTAACTATCTGAATAGCCTAGTTTTATATCTCATCCAACTTCCTATACTTACCTAAGCTTAAATGATTTTTAAATGGAGCACTATACTTCTTTTGAGCTTACAAGATTGCACTTTGCATATTTTTTAAAAAAATGTGGGAATCATCTCTGTCTCATTGTAAATTCATTTTGGTGCGATTAATTGACTCAATAATATTGTAATCTAGGAATTTAAGCGATTGCTTGAACAAAACTCATTACAATTATGATTTGATATGCAAATAATCGATCTAACTTCAGCACAAATCTCCTTGATCTGATGAATAGTATCTGAAATCTCAAAAATCCAATAATGTCAGACTTTACCCTGACACATGGAGTGAAGTTCAAAGTTGTAACTGATCACTCTTTGTTACACTAGTTGCAGAATCTCAAGGAGCCTGAAGGATGGCTATCTCAATGGGCTCTCAAACTACAGGCTTACAATTTCAAAATCCTTCACCATCCTGGACCAAACACCAGAATTCTGATTATTTATTGAGATTTCCCACAATTTTGGTTACAGTGGAATTGGGTTACTTAATGTTTAATAAGATGTTCAGCGAAAAAGTATGACGATGAACCTCCTCAAGTCATCAAAGTATTAAATGGGGCTAAAGGACAATACGTTTCAGAAGAACGGCAATTTGTAAAAGCAGATGGGGGACACTATGGTGAATATACCAAGGCCTTCCACCCAACCAAACATTATCATGAGAGCGCACTGAGAAGTTGGAGATAAAGGATTACGCAAGATCCTGTAATTATTGCATCTCGTTACTACTAGTAAAGCATGAAATTTGATGTGCTCAAAACTATTTACTGCTGTCACCACTGCCAAGTGAAAAGCCGTTCTGCCATAAAACATCTTACCAACTAGTGAAACCACATTTTGCTTGGCATACGGTTCCCCTGGACGTCATTGGCCCTCTTCCAACAGGGCTAACCAGTTCTGAATATATATTGGTGATGATTGACCACTTAAACAAGTGTGTCAAAGCATTGGTTTATGTGACCTGAGAGTGGTCATGGTGGCTAAATTTGTAATGGAATGTTTTATTCAGTGACATGACAGTCCTCAGTTCATCATTACTGACAATGGAACCAACTTCACCTCTCACATTTTACAGAGCTAAATGAATTGATGGACATTTGTGAAGTTCTGATGACTCCAAGATCACACTGAGTCTAATGGTATGGTTGAGCGAGTTAATGGAACCTTGGTGAACATACTTTATAGTTTTTACAGATCGACTTTCTGATTGGAGCACTCTCCCTTCCACCCCGTTTTTGCTTATAACATCAGCTACCATACTGCCACAAAGAAAAGCCCATTTTATACTATATGAATGACACCCTGCTCTTCCAGCCCTTCTCTATGCCTTCATAGAAGATAATTTAAGATTGGACCCCCAACATTAGTTGACTAAACTAGCTGACACGTCAACTAATTTGCAAACTGAAGTGTACTCGTCCAGCTTAACCAAGAAATAAAGAATCAGGCTGCCAACCAGGTATGACATAGCAGGTTAGTGCAGTTCAAAGATGGGTATATGGTCCTATTCCATGACCAACGTGGGTTTGGGCGGAAGTGTAAATTGGCCATCACTTATATTGGCCCATTCAAAAACATTGATAAAACTGGTGTCAACACCTTTACTATCAAGGACCCTGAAAGTGGTCAGATCATTGACCAAGTACACACAAAGTTCCTCCAGGCATATAAACAATAGGAGCTTTATCGTCCAGTCAAGGGGGAGTATTGTCACGATTCTGATATGACTGGAAAATAATCCCTAAATCAGTATGAAGGAATGGGTTGAATCTGTTAATCATGATTATGAGTTACAGTTATTTGAGCGCCTTAAGATGAGGCGAAATTGGGTTGAAAAGGATATTGAATCGCCTCTAAATTAGGTGATAAGGTGATATTAATGAATGAAAAATCATGAGATGGCAACATATGATGCATATTGAGTGGATCGCCTCAAACTAGGGCAATCATGAATATAATAGATGATGAACTATACCATTATTAAATGAGAATATGGCGGAAATAATAGTCTATTAAAAAGGGCCAGAATCAACCAAGGTCGATGGGATATCAGCAATATGAAAAGATTGAAAGAAGAAGGTTGTTAGTAGAAGAGAGTGAGCGGACCAGCGAGGACCCACTGAAAGTAAAAATAAAATAAAGAAATGTATTAAGACAATTGCTTCATATATATCAAAAGTCTATACATTGTTTTGAGGATGATGATCATATCATCAGTACTATTGCTCAGTGGGTGTAATTCTTTGCATAAAACCCTCAGTGTAATTTAAATATACAACCGAATTATAACATCCAGATCTATTGCAACCTCTGAATTCTATTTTAAATATGAATTTTCAAGGGTTCCTTGAATTTCTTCATTGACTTTGAACCACAATTCATTTTTGAGTATGATAGATTAGGAAGACCAGGTGTCTCTACAATAATTCTGCTGGACCAGATTCTCTCTATTGCTCCTCCACCAGTTTTAATGGTGGAGTGGGGTCTAGAGGTTTTGTTGGTATTTTGGGTGTAGCAGGTCAAATGTACTTTGTGGAGGAATAGAGCTGGTTGACCAGATGGGCTCTTAATGCATACGCGTAGTTAGTATTCATTAGTGAGGGTATTATCTTGTGCAAATTCCTAATGTGGGCTCAGCACAAATTTTGTGACAAGGTGATTCAGGATCATCATGACCCACCAGCGGTGGGTCATCTAGGTAATTAAAAATGTCTTAACAAGTTGAAATGTGCATATAAATAGCTGGGATCTCTAAGGATAATTTAATGAGGATAGCTAGTTGCATAACATGCATGCAGAAAAATTTAATCGATCTGTTAGAAATGGCCTTCTTCATCCCCTGCAGCAGGCTGAGTGTCCATGTACCTTAATATCTATTGACTTCATTACTGAGCTTCCCAGCTCCAATTAATTTAATGTGATTAAGGTGGTTGTAGACCATTTTACTAAATTTCCTTATTATCCCCTTTTCATCTGCTATTACCTCCAAGGAAACCGCCTGGCTCTTCATGCAGTATGTCTTCTCAATGTTTAGGCTGCTGCAGGGAATTGTAATCAACTGGTTGCTGCAGTTTACAGCGCGTTTTTGGATGTCCACCCTGATATCATGAAGATTAGCTGTGCTGTTCCACTGCATACCATCTCCAGTCTGATAGGCAGATGGAATGGTTCAACCAGTTCCTCAAGAAGTTTCCTGTGTTACACCACTACTGTGCAGGATACTCAGGGAGATGATCTTCAATTGTCACAATTTTCATACAATAATGCCTCTCATGTGTCTGCCAGTATTTCGCCTTATGAGGCCACATTGAGTTATAATCCCTCATTATCCCCTGGTCTGTGCCTTCACCCAGAGGTCTCTTTTGCGGTGGATCATGCACAACACATCATTAGAACTCAATCTCTGGTTTAGGAGCACTTGACTAAAAACACCTTCGATTAGAAGCAGTTCTTGGATCAGAAATGACTTCCTAACCATGAGAGCATGATGGGTTCGTCAGTCATGCTTGATATGTGCCACCTACATATGAAGGTGCTATCACATAAAATTTCAAGTAAACATTTGGGTCCTCATATGGTTAAGGAATTTTTGAATGATTCTTTTCAGTTGGCTCTTTTTTTAGTACTAGATGGTCCCTTTTCAGTTGGCTCTTCCCGTTAATTTAAAACAGTACTCTGTCTTAAATGCTTCCCAATTGTCACCATTTCAAAGGCATGCCACCCATGGAACCTGAGCTGGTGGTGATTAAATAATTGGAAGAGGCAGAGGTGTATGTTAATTTGGCATCTCATTACTTGCATCGCTCAGCGCAGTACTTGGTGGTGTGGAAAGAATTTCTCTTGTATAGATCAGCTGTGATATTGCCCACAAATGTGAAAATTGCTGTGAGCTTATGGAGGCTTTCCATGTTTCACATATGGACGCTCCCCGCATTAACCAGAAAATGGCCTCTATCTTGTTAATCAAGCTCTCAAAGGCGCACAATAATGTTGCGTTGGCACAAGACCCAGTAGGAGTGCACCCCCAACTTAAAAAAGGAAAGGTAATGTGATCCCTGGGGAGCAACCCATTTGGCTTAATCAGAAGGTATTCCTATTTTGTAACATTAAGGGAAAGAAGTCAGCAGCCATCCCTATTGTCACCCGGAGATTTACCTCATGTGGTAGATGAGAATTGGGTGATGGAGTATCCCTTGAAGATCGCATTATTTTCCTCCATGCTAACCACCCATGAGCTGGTTCAGAAAATGCAAGGTGTGTGAGGGGAAGTGGCGGTGGACAAAGGCTGCCGCCATCAGGGGGTTGGCAGTGGCTCTCCCCTTAAAAGCTTGTCCCCAGTGGTTCAAGTTCTGAGAATATAATTTATTTGGAATATGCTGAGAATTAATTGAGCAAATCAGTTTCAGTTATAAAAACCTATCTGTTGTGCCCCTTCATCGTCATTAATCATGAGCATGTCCCTGTTAGGACAGGCACATCAAACCCTTTTCTGACTCAATGGGATCAGCCATATGTGCCCTGGATGTGGGTGCGCCCAGTCACCTGCTGGAAAAAGTGACATCAATCTGCCAAGCAAAATTTTGTCAGAAGAGGGAAGTTTATGGCAAAGCTCAAGTGTGAGTCAGCTGCTTATTCTGGGGCCAATCTGGCGTTATAAGAATTTCAGGATGCTGATCTAATAAAATCAAATTTTAAAGTACCAACGTTAAATGCAATTATTCAATTCTATAAAATGTTTTCGAGCTTATAAGGCAGTGAACCCCAACAGGTTTCATTGTCACTCCATTTTCTTTCCTTTTTCATCCTTTACAGTTCCAATAAAGTACAATTCTTAAAATCAAATTTTATTTGTGAATCTTAGAAGTTTTCCAGACATTTAGTAACAATAATTTCCAATTTTAATTAATTTTTTGACTGGTGCTCACAGATGCCTTACTACTGTCTCATTTATAAATATGGATGGCTGTATCAAAAGTATTAGGGCTGGTTTTCTGGGTGGTCACTCACTCTGAATTTCAGGCCAGTCTTATTATTAACATCACGCTCCATGGCATCCCCTTTACTAGCTCAGTGACTTAACTTATGTGTAGATAAGCGTTGGTTTTAATGCCCAGCTCCATAATGAACCTCTCACCACCCTCCTATTCATCTTCTTCATTATTAGATAAGGAGGTTTTGGGGAGATGTTCCATTCCATGGGCCTCTAGAGATGCATTAAGGCTTATCCTATCCATACTTTAGTTACCCAAAATACTCAGAAATAACTAAAATATGCTTTAAACTTCCACCAATGCTAAGTAGTCAAATGCCAGATTAGGTTCAAATAGAAGCTAAATATTGGATTAACTCTTTGGTTAGTATAATTATCCCCAGTACTATTCTAATTAATTAACAATGTTGTACAAACAGTTGATTTGCTGTAAGTAAGAATAGTTTGGAGGAGAATAGCTCCGATTTTCATAATACTAAAGGCCTATCCAATTCTTAGTGAATCTGGCCTCTCAGAGTAATGTGATTACTCTCACTTCTCAGCCAAATAGGCCTATGGTTAGTAGAGGATTATGCCAAATCGGCAGCAGATTAAGGAGAGCTATTCTGAGGACCCTCCAAGTTCTTTGTCTAATTTAGTATAAACTCCATTGCTGATAGTGCCCTTTTATAGCCCTGGAGGGGGTCCCATCAGATGAAAAACTTTTCCTGCCTTCAGACCGGTCTAAACATATTAATTCCTCGCCTCACAGGTTCATCTTCCCAGCTGCCAACTCACCATCTGCCCTTGCATTGAAGTGAGGCGAGTCTTGAGAGATCTAGTAAGTCAACAGCCCATATTACTCAATTTGGATGCGCCTATCTTTTAATTAATTTTTCATCCAACTTACTTCATGACTCAATATGATTTTAAAACTAATCAGCCATATACCAAGAGGTTTTCTTCTTGACCTGAAACATAATAATAATCTAAAACTACCATTTTTTAATATTTTTAAAGTTTCTGATATTTTTCATAAAAGTGGTTAAACAACCTTCTCCAAAATAAATTAAATCGGCAGTAGAGAGTACAACTTCACCCACTAATAATTGTTGAAATCCACTCTCTTTAACCGCTCAAAGTCACTTTTGAGCGATTTTAAATTTAAGTTTATTTATCTACAGCCATCTGCCCAAAACCTATTCTTTGATGTCCTTGGCTCTGCCGCCTGCCACCCCAGTGTGGGGTAGCAGTGCACCCCACCTAGCATTTTCCGCCCTGCAGGCAAGCGCGTTCGGACGGGTTCAAACAGCCCGCCCACTGCTTCCAACCGTTTTGTCCCCCCACGGGACTTAGCGCTCCACCTGGCGCGCGTCCACCCTTCTCGCCCCCATCCTCTCGCCCTCCCTCGCTCTGCTATCCGCTATTGCCTCAGAGTAGACTATGGGCGTTTGTTCCCATATGCCGATAAGGCAATTATTGACCTAGCCACTACAGCCTTTGCGCCAGCTGGCTTTATAGACTTCCGCCCTTTTAAGGGCTACTTTGACGTTGGGTTCCAATCTGAGGAGGATGCTGAAGCGGCAGCACAAACTCCTCTAATTTATAAAAAAACCCCATTCCCACAACCCGTACTCGCCTCCCTTCAGACACCACGCTAGTGGTATCCTTTGCAAATCTCCCATCCCACCTTCCACCCCAGGTTTTGTATGACCAGTTGGTCGCGGGGCTCATGGCTTATGGCACTCAGCCCAACCTCATCTTTGCCATTCCATCTGGTGCAGAACGCCTTGCTGCTCCTCGTGCAACAGCCACCATCATACCACACCACCCTACCATAGCCCAACAAATCTCACCCCGCGCTAGTGTGGCTGCAGCGCCAGATCATTTCTTTTGGGCTCGGGTCGATAATGGTAGGCAGATTTGTTCCCTCTGCTTTGGCATCGACCATGCAAAAAGAGCATGCCCTAAGGCCAAATCCGCTGATGCAACTTCTGAGCCCCCCTCTGGAGGTTCAGTATGGGGCACTTTGCTGCCCCCTCCCACCCTCCAATCTCGTTCAGTGGGCCCACATGGAGAATCAGCCCCACCCAAAACCTCCATCCTCACTCTCCCACCTAAATCTAAGCCAGCCAATCAGAGCAATGCTTGGACCAACATTCACACCCAAGCAGCTGCCCATTCGCCCAATCCTACCCACTCAAATTTAAATGCCACTATTCCAGTGAACCAAAATCCATGTGATCTATTGGCTGAAACTGACGAATCAGGTAATATCCTCATTAGTAAGCATACAGGTCAACCTCTCTGCCATGGCGATTATGGTCGGGCAGAATTTTTCCTTCCTGACTTCGATGAAACCCCTACCCCTCGCCATTTTGCTCCTCTACCTAATACAGCCCCCTTCCAAAGTGACCACCAGCTCGCCTTAGCTGCGGTGGCCTCTCCTCATTGCCCAAAACTACGCACCGCGGTGGCCCAGTCAGTGGCTCAGCTCCAGCATGGCCTGCCCACCATCTTCTTCCCCCCGACTTCCCTGAATCTCCCTGCAGTGACATCTCAAAACTATTTGATGATGCTGAAATCGCTGTTATGAATGTCGCAACGCTTGCTTCATTCAACCCCTCAGCCAAAATCACCCGCCACAGTATCTCCCTTTTCACCCAACTTCCTGAAGCCCGCAAAGAAGCTGAAGTTCTCCTCGCAGCTTTTGTTGAAACACTTTCCCATCATTATCTTGATGCAGAATTGGAAAACTCCTACTACGCTGACCTCAGCCCCCACTATGCAGATGCCCCAACGCCCTGGCTCTCTGCTCTGATCCGGTACTGTAACCAACACCCCTTGATCGAGGTGGGTCTTTCTGAAAACCAACCCCCCGACCCCTCCTCACCCTCTGCCATGGTGGGTTAAGCAGTTTCTGCTTCCCACCTGGTTAGTAGTTTGTTTTGCCGTTTTAAGTGTTGTGATTGGTACTGTCTGTCCCCTGGTCAGCATACCTCGAATAAATCTAAATCTAAATTGTTGAAATCCAGGGCCAATCAGCAATATTGAGCGTCCCTATCCCCTAGATTTCAAAAAACAAGTTGAAATGGGTTTATGAAAAAAAAATTGTTCCTAATTAACAATCCAAATATATACGTGTAAAATCTGGTCAACTGATATCAGATATAATTTGATCCAAAGATTTTGATAACAAAGCTTTATTGATCTGAAAAAAACACTCAAAATGTACACCAAGCCAATAACCTTTCTATGGATTACCAAGACAAGATACACAAAGAGGCCACAGCCTATATTTGTGCGTTAAGCTCCCTTAATACTTTCCTCCCTCTACCTATTAAGCAACAGTCCACCTTAGGGTATGTTTACAGTTTATTTTCTAACTTATTTGCCCTTGAGATAAGCCTAGATTCTAAATATTTTACATTCTATGGTTTATGCCCTCCACACCATATCATTAGGATTCTAAGTCCATCTGGCAAGTCTTATTATCATATGCAAAAATCTAATAACATTGCGTACTTGGTAACTTAATCCATAAAGTCTGCAACATACCATTTGATGATTGAACTTGTAAGTGCACACATTCTAATCAGTTCGCTGATCCATAGCGCATGCTGCGCACACCAGCAACTCTAATTTAACTTGCTGATCTGTCACCAATTCAGTGCAATCCACCTAAAATATACCCTACCATCATTCCAATCTGGTCATATGCAATAATCAACTGCTGTGAATTTAAAGCATTGTCACCCTCCATGCCTCTCCAGGACATGGGGTTACCCCATAAAGGCCTGCAGTTGCCCCATTGCAGCTTCTGTCTTTTTATTGGGGCCCTTAGTATCTTTTAGTATAATAATAATCCTCACTTAACCTTTAGAACTTTCCATTTTAAAGTCTCTATGTCTGCTGAGCCTCTAACCCTCTGGGCCCTCCATTGGGTATTATCACACTTAAATTAATGGACAGTATTATTACAATCAGTTGCAACCATGAAAGCTGTGGGCAATCCACTGATTCAATATGCTAACACACTTAGAGAATGACAATGCTAAATCTAGATTCAAATCAATATCTGAAAATTTGATCACTTCCAAAATTATGCCCATGTTCAATCCTGCTTCAGATGCTCACCAGCAGATCCCTAGAAAACTTTCCTCTGTTACTCCTCTCCTATATCTAACAGATGTACCTGTAAAACATGAGGTTTTTTATTGCATCCCTTTGACGTGTAGTGGAAGCTCTTGTTTTATAATAACATCTTCTAAATTTAAAAAGAGTATACCTATCTAGATATCATGCAGGTGGTTATTCCCTAGCTTTCTGGGAATTTTACTGGGTTCTTTTATACCTTTGGTGGAAGAATAGTTTTTTCTATAATTAACTGTATTCCTGATGGTGCATTACGCTCAGTATTATTGTATGAGAACAGAGTACTGCTTTAAAGTATATTCATAATAGGACTCAGGTGGTTATCATAGTAGTAAGCCCCTCAGCACATTGTATTTTGGTTGCACTTCCAGCTTTTAAATTTTCTGTTTCCATGGTTTTAAATAATCAAATATATAATTAATATACTTTATGTATCTTTAAAATTAAAATAGTTCCATGATGCACTGTAATTCCAGTTGTACTTCCAGTATTTTTGTGATTCACCTTTTCTTGGTTTAATTTATATCTTTGTAGTCTCAGGTTATACTTTCAGGCAAAATCAAACTCAAATTTTATCACTGGTTCAAAAAGCTCAGATGTCTAGATATTTAATTTTATTCCTACAAATAAACTCCATTAGGCTCTTTCACCTGTTTATATACTCTATGGGTTCTATGGGTGTCTTTAAGTCTCTAGAAAATTCTGAATGCATTTGTAAAAATTTAGATATGTGATAAATATTGGCAAACGGTGCTGATTTTAGTTGCAGGCTGTATTCTAGGTTAGAGTACTATAGTTTAACTGGAAGGCTCATATTTATTGGCGTTGTAATACTAATCAATTTAAATTGTGCAGATAACCTTAATATAAATAGCACCTTGTTATTAGTATTTGAAGATAATTCTTATGATGATCTAATACTGGCAAGGTGGAATAATGTTGATATATTCTTTATCTGATGATATGAGATGATGGAAGCATGGCAGCAGTGTGTTACTAAAAATTACGTTTGAAATACAAGTTGAGTAAGAATAGGACCAATAGCTAACAAATTTCTTATTAGCTGATAAGAGCTTATGCAGGCATGAGGAAAAAACTAATTAATAGTTTATAGATGAATTAGTTTCTGGCATGGCGGGGTACTGTTCAAATCTGTATATTAAATAAATAGTTACATAAGTATTGTAGATATTTTTTGATACTTAGATAGTTGATATCATTATCTTAACTTTAACAATGGTTGCTGACACAAATGTTTTTTCAATAGATGGATCAGATACATTTTTATATAGTTCCATTTAGCTTTGAATTTGAATTTATTTGCGAGAAAGGACAACCATGGGACGGACACTTCCAAATTTGACCCAGAAGAAACAAAACTTAGAACAGGGAAGGCACCCCAGAGAAGCGAAGCTATCGCTTGTTGCCAGCGGGAACGCCACTATGGGGAGGGGGAGGGAACGTGTGAGGAGGCCGTAGCCACAATTGAACACGTGTGGAGGAAAGGGTCTGATTGTTGAACCAAACTGGGAACCAGGATGAGACCAGCTGTTGGCAACGTGGTGGGAGGTATCCAAATATCCACGCCTGAAAATGGTCCACCAAATGAGACTGGAATCTGTGGACAGCTTCTGGGAGGGTGGGGGTAGAGCCTGTGATGGCATCCAAGACAATCGTATGTATGGTCCACATGGCGATTGCAACCACCAGAGCACAGAGGGAGGGTGGAAGGGGGGAAGCCATTGATAAAGCAAACATATCTCTTGATAGACTGAAGGGATGTGTTTGATCCTAACCCAGCAGACGTTGGACTTCGCGCCATATCACTCTAGAGGTAGGACACTTCTCCAGGCGGTGAAACAGCGTTCCATACTGGCCACACACGACACAGGATGAGTGTAAAGCATTAGAGCGCTCAGCTGTACGATACACCCGCCTCAGGCAGCGCCACACATGGGAACAGATTTGAGGCTGCAACAGAGGATGGTGTGCATATTTCCAGATAGTTTTTTGGGTCTCAATGGAGTAAGGGATGTCCATCATGTCCAGGTAGTCCACCCTGGATAGGACATGGGGCCGTGTGGGGATCACGCCATCTTGAATGGGTAGCCCCTGTACCTCTTGTGTGAACTGAGGAGAGGGGCGGCCTCTCTGGGCTGTGTGTCCGCTAATACAAATTCTCCACTCGGCGCTCCGCATGGAGAGGAGTATTCGTTTGTAGTGGGTTTTAGTCCCGTGAGGACCTGTGGCCGATGGGTGTGAACCCAGGTATTTCATCAAGGAGTGAGGGTTCAATGGATTGTTAAGGCCCAAGGTGCAGGAGAAGTTGGAGCAGGCCGCGCGGGACCAGTGTTGGGAGGGGAGCATAGGGGTAGTGATGGCCGCAATCCAGGTGCCCAGGATCTTGGCAGCATGGGCTTTGAAGTCAAGCAGGCCCATTCCACCATGATGATGAGGGCCAAACATGACCTCAAGCCGTACTGGTGGTGGGCGGCCTGACCAAAGCCATCCTTGCAGAAGGGCATACATAGATTTGAAAAACCTGAGGAGAAAGAGATGGCGTGGGCTCCAAACCAGACTTTGGAGAGGAGCATAGAGTTGGCTAAACAATCCTGCCAATAAGGGAAGTAGGGTGAGCTCTGAGGGAGGCGATGCACTTCGTCACGTTGTCTAGAATACAACTTCTCATTACTGCTGAGGCATATCCGCCTGCCTCCACCCACACGCCCAGATGGCGGACAGGCCCTATGGTAGGGCGTGGCACGAAGGGGAGCACTAGTGGGGCGGTGTGGGGTGAGTAGGGAGAGCACGTGTGCATGCAGATGGGCCAGGCTGGGCACTGGTCGCTGGGGCCCAGCATGCTTGATACTGACCAAGGAGGATGATTTCAGTTTTGAAAGCGTTCAGTGCAGCATTACTTACCTGGGAATATTCCTGGATGAGAGCTTCCAGCGCGCGTGCATCTTTATTATTAGATACCCCAACCACACAGTCATCTGCAAATGCCATCATCTTGACTGGGTCTTGGCCTGGTACATGGACCCCAGTGAGGTGGGCATTCATGTTTTGAAGTAGTGGGTCAAGGTTGAAGTTGTATAAGAGTGGGCTAGGGGGTCCCCTTGTCATAAGCCCCTTTGAGGGCGGACTACTTCCGTTAGGAAGCCAGGGCCACGCACTGCCATTGTTGCAGATTCTGTGAGCAGCATTACCCAGTTGATGAAGCGAGGGGTTAGGCGGAATTGATGGAGGCAGGCCCTGAGGTATTCCCAGTTTACTCTATCATAGGCCTTCTGTTGGTCCAATAATACAAGTGCCCCAGAGGCTGTGGACTGGCATGCATTAGCTCTAGAGTGAACGTTGTCCCAAATCGACCTTCTGGGTATGAAACTGAATTGTTCTGGGGAGATGGTGGCAGATGCTACAATCCCTAAACGGTTAGCCATAATTTTAGTTAAAATTTTTGTATCCGTGTTAGTTAAAGAAATGGGGCGCCAGTTGGCTAAGTCTAGCTTGTCCCCTTTTTTGAAGAGTGTGACGGTGAAGGCCTCTTGTCCTCCTGGGTAGGAGGCGCGTTTCCAGAAGGCTCTGGTTAAGTGAGGCAAGCAGCAGTGGGGATATATATTTGAAGTACTTTTTATAGAATTCATATGGAATGCCATCTGGGCCTGGGCATTTCCGATTTGGTGCACTGCGGATGGCTACCCATAGTTCATTCAGAGTAATCAAATTCATTATTTCCGGGTATCAGGAAATTGTGCAGATGTGGGTTCAGTTAAAAAATTCTGCCACTTTGGCCAGCTGAATTAGATCAGATCGGTATAACTCAGAGTAATACTTTTGTATTTCAATTGCCACTTCAGCTGTCATATCTGCAACGGAATCATCCAATCTTTGCACCTGTGTGCAGGCCACGCTCTGGCGCGGTGCAAAAAAAAATTTAAAAAAATATGTGGTGCAATTGTTGCCCTCTGTAATGTGTTTGGCCCTGTACTGAACACAAACCTAATGTTTGTGTTGCCTTTTGAGCGCGTTGAGGTGGGCGGCTGCTTCCGCCCACTTCTGTCCCCATGCAGGGCTGTAGCCTGTAGCTGGGATGTTGGACTCCAGGTGTGCCAACTCTGCCAGAGCGCGCAAAATGATAGCCGATGTGGCTTGTGAGTGCCAGGAGGAGAGGTGGTGAGAGTGGCGGATGGTATCCTCTTTGAAGGTTGACCATGTGGAGATGGGGTCGGCACAAAACAGTGTAATAAACTCTTTTGCCAAAGTTGCTGATTCCACCCAAGTGGAAAATCCTGGCAACGCAAGTTTGGGAGGACGGAGTTTGCACTAATGTGGGGCCTTAGCCACTGTGACAGGTAGGTGGTAGGTTATTGAGACCAGTCAGTGGTCGGAAAATTCAATTTTTGTTGTTTTAAAGTGGGAAATGTGGGGTTGGAATTTCGCCGGTGTAAGGATAAGGTTGATGTGGGTCATGGACCTTAATTGGCCATTGTGGACGTGGGGGCGCGTGATGTTTTCAAGCAGCGGGACTTGCTGTGGCAGCGCATCCATTAACCCAAGGGTGGCCTTTAGAACGCGAAGTTCTACATGACCCTGGGGGGCATGGGAGGAGGAAGGCCAATGGTCTGTGGGTGTGTCTAGCCAACAGTTCATGTCACTGACTATGAAAGGTTCTGGGGGTAACGGGAGGGATTTGACCGATGAGAAAAATTCCCAACGCTCTCATGCACAGATTGGGGCATAGATGTTGATAATAGCATGTGCCACGTTGGCCCACGAGAAAGTGACTATGAGGACTCAGCCATTGAGGAAGGATTCTGACAATAAAAATTTGAAAAAATTGTTTTTCTGAACTAGCACCCCATAGTGCTCTGACCAAAAGGATAGGGATGGGAGGATCATGGTTTTCCAAGCATCCTTGGAACCTTGCAGACAGCGGGACTCCTGGATGGCCAGGATATCCACGGGTAAATTTTTTTATAAAAAACTCAGTTTCCTAGCCCAGGATGGCGAGGCCTTGAGTCTGGAAATATTCAACGTCCCTAAAGTGAAGGTTTCCCCATCACACTTTAGGTGTGAGGGTGGGCACCCGGGCCCACCAGTCTCCTCTAGATCCCCAGGGCCTTCACGACAGCATGGGTGTTTGTGGCAACACTAGCAATAGTTTATTAATTTTAGCAGAAAGTTCGCGTTGGCTTTTGCCTTCGCTTTTTGTTTCCCCAATGTCAAAAAAAAATTTTGTGGTGTGGATGAGTTTGGTGCACCAATGATCGGGTCAAAAAATATATTTCAGGTAGGTTGGACCCCAAGTCAGTTTCAACCAGAGCTTGGTTGCAGATTGGGTGAGATCGAGTCACCCATCAGATCCTCAGATTGGGTGGCCCTTTTGGCATGGGCTTCCCAATCTGATTGGTTAAGGGATTCCTGAGTTGCTTATGCCATGAAGGTTTTGATGTCCTCCTGGCGTTGGGAGTGTGGGATAGCAGAGGTGACTTTGGTCGCTTCCTTGGCCGCGGCCTTGCGGGCCTGCTTGGCCTTCTTCTGCTCTTGTGGGGAAATAGGTTTTACCAGTAGGTAGCAGCCTTGTGCTCCCCACAGGAAAGCCTCTTTGGTGATTGCAGTTGGTTTGTAGTGCGCCTCTCCACTGGCCATGGCCGCCGAGGGGTGCTCTTGGAATGTGATGCCCTCCTTAGTGGGGCATGCATGTGCCTTATGCCCAAACGTGTCACAGTTGGTGCAGATGGGGGGCGCGCTGTCCACGGTTACCCAGAAAGGGTGGGTGGTATGCCCTTCAATATTGATATATGTGGAGTGCAGGATCTGGGTTAGGTCCTTTGCGATCTCCTCAGTTGGGGTCAGAACTGCAATGGCTTTGCTGGTGCACAGGTGTGGCATCAGCGTAAAGCGATGCATTTTGAAAGATTGTATTTTGCTGTATATGGTGAGACCGTTTTTCAGGTGCTACTCCAAAATGGCATGTTTTAATGTAGTGGGCAAAAAGTCAAAAGTGAGGAAAATTTGGTTGGATTTTGTCCATCTGGTGCGTTTGGTTTTGATTACCCATTGTCCTTTGGGGAGGTCAATCACTATGCACACTGCAGCAGCTTTGTCTGCTGCCTCCTTGTTTTCAAAACCGAGGTCCAGCTAATTGTGTGACATGGAGTGAGGTGCGACATACACCGCAGTCAGGAAAAAAGTGTGCACACCCCCACAAAATTTTTCCCATAGAGTTGTTTGTTGGATGTCCAGAAACACATGGACTTCATATTCTACCGACGAGAGTGGTTGGGAGTGCGGCGTGTTGATGTACTGGTTGCATCGCGCTTGCCAAGTGAGGATTTCTGGGGAAATAGTGACTGCCAGTTTTTTATTTTTTTTTAATCCGCCAGTTTCTCTGGGGCGTTTTTGAACGTTTGAGGCCGTGGGCCTACCACCTGCTCCTCTTACCTTACTTGCCCAACTGCTCCCTGACATGGGCGCAGACTAATCTCCTCTGTGAGATTGTCAAACTAGAATCAGACTTTTATTGAATAAGTTGCAAAAGTGATTGCAACGAGAGAGAAAATTAAGTTCCATTTAGCTTTAGATAAGCCAAACAGGGGATAAACATTGCTAATTGCTCAAAGGTCTAAATTAAAATTAAATCCTTAATATCAAGCCACAACACGCAAATCAAAAATATGAAAATATAAAAAAAACATAACCAACCAAGTGGAAAAGTGAAGAAATGCCTATCTGACCATGACAGAGGGGGAGGGGGATTAAGAGACTCATCCTTGGTGGTGTTTTCCTCATCCCAGAGCAAGGTATGGGCCAAGGTGGGGAGCAAGGGTTTAGGGGCGTTGGAAGTATGCAGTTCAATATTTCTTTGGGCGCAATATCAAAAATAGGCACACGGCAATAAGTCTTCCAATATATAATTGCCAGAACTTCTTCAGCTTGGTTGCATGCATTGTGGATCTTTGATTTGAAAAATTGGTGAAGGGGTTTTTAAATTCTGAATTCAGCGCTACCACTGCAACGTTTTAAATTTTATTGCTGGCTTTCTTGTAATATTTAAAGAGGTTGCACTTACCTAGAGGGTCTAAATTAGATGGTATAAAGGGAGGAGGGATCCCCGCTAGAAAGAATCACAACTGACTTGGTGACAACTTTGTAAAGGGAATGACAGCTGCGTGAGGCAGCAACTTCTATAGTGTTTTGGTTCTCATTTTAAAATGAAGAGGCATTTTAGGGGCATAGAAACAAGGAGTAAATTAAGCATTTTATTCTGAGTTCAAAATTTTTTAGGTGAAGATTAGATAGTTCAATAAAATTAGCTAAATTATAAACCTCAGATAATAATCCTCAAGGGTTCTGTCACTGGATTGGGGCAAAGGCATGAGATTGGGGTTTGGTTGTAAAATGGGAAGAATATTGGCAATGAACTGTAGTCTAAGCTGCTTCCTGTCTAGCTGTGTAATATGCAGTTTTTTGCTGAGGAGGGGTCTGATTGGCTAGCGTAGGAACTGCTGTGGCAGCAGGTGAAGGGGAGAGGGTAGGATTGTACCCCAAACAAAAAATGTCATAGGGTTAGTAATTGATTGGTCGCCAGTGGATGTGGTCTCAGAGCTGGAAGGTGCTTCAAGGGATGAGTATTTTCATTTTTAGTTATCCAAATTAAAACAGGATGGACAGATAATCCTCCCATTCTCTACGCAGGCTCAGAATGGATGTTCAGGGGCAGATGGGATACAAGTGCAAGGGAAAATTGATAGGGAAATTTTTATTTGTATTAGGGGTTAATATACAAATGCACAAGGCCTTTCTAGATGTTTTCCCCTATTTATTTCCAAAAACTGAAGGATGAGGTTGGAGCCATAGCTACCAAACCAACAATCAGCTTTGTGTGGAGAACATTGGGGTGGTGAGATTCTTATATGTTTGGACAATAAGCCCTAACTAGCTACGTCTGATTAGCTAGAATATGCTGACCATAATGAAAGTTATAATTATTTTAAGCGCCTTGAGATGAGGCAATTGTGATACTTTAAATAATTATTGGATTGCCTCTAAATAAGGCGATAAGGCGATGTTGGCATTCAACAAATATTGAATAAATGCCTTGAACTAATTCAATAGGGAATTTAAACTACCACACCCTGTCAGAGCCAATTAGAATATGGCAGAGCTGAATAATCTAAGCCAAAGGAGCAGTAATGACCAAAGATGCTGATATATAAGTAAAATGTGAAGATTAAAGAAAAATAATTGTTAGTAGATGTCAAAATCCAGCAAGGGTTATGCTCGCTGGTGCTATGTGCTGCTGGATTTCACAATGGAATATTTAAAATAAATAATAAACTCTTAAGAAAACTAAGTGTTTACTTTTTGTTTTTTAATTGTGTTAGGAAAAACAGTAAAAAGCCCTTTTTTGATACTATTATATCATATTTAAACATGTTCCAATCCTTGGGGCCATGGGAATTCAGGGCTAAAGTATTTATAAAGCTGAGTCATTTAAATTAGGAAATATAGGCTTTCAGCCTATCAGATTGAGGATAAATATTTTGTGGCAAAACTGACCTGTGTGGTAATGATTTGATAAATTGTATCCAATCACCAGTGGGTAAAATCTTCTCACCTTGGGGGGGGGGGGGGGGGGGTTCAGATCTGAATGGTAATGATTTGTTAATTTGCACCCAATCATTGAAATGTAAAATCTTCTCACCTTGGGGGGTTCAGATCTGAGTGATAATGATTTGTTAATTCGCACCCAATCATTGATGGGTAAAATCTTCTCACCTCAGGGAAGAACAGACCCATGCAATATTGAACACCTCAAATTTGACTGAGAAGTCAGAGCATTCCTACTATCAGTTCTTACCTTATTACGCCAATTTTGGGTATAAATCATATTTTCCCAATAGATAGGGTTCCACCCAGAATCTGCCAAGGTCTTTTCACCGTTGGTATTCATATCATTGATAACCACAATATTATTCAAAGATCAGACTCCAACATTCTTTTTCAAAAGTCAAGAAGGAGAATGTCTGACAGTAGAAAAGTAAGAACGGAGCAAAGAGGATCTTCTAATGAATATTGAGTCCAATAATAAGGTGCCATTGAGACAAGTGCTCCATATTTTATTATATTTTTAAGTGTGTTTTGAGGATAGGCAGTCCCCATATCTTCTGTCTAATTCTCATTGGGTTTGACTCTGTGCAAAATCTCTAAGCGTATTTCAACAATAACGCTGAAATTATAATAGTGGAGCTCACTGCAGGGGGCCCATCGAATAACCACAAATGAATCAAAAAAATTTCCATTCCATGGCCATGGCATATCAGGCTGGCACCTAAGGAGTATCATCCTGAAGAGCTGCGCTTGCCAAAACCATGGAGATCAAGCTTGTGGACGTGGTGCTCAAAAAACAAGAGGAGATTCTTCAGGAGCGCGACAACGTAAAGAATCAACTTGAAAGTGCAGTCAGTCAGCTGCACATACGTGGGCAACAGGACAGGCAACAAATTAATCACCTGGATGACGCTACTGAGCGACTACACTGCACTGAGCAGATGTTAACACCTGCTTTTTACCCGCCTTTATTCCCATTGGGAAGTGGAAGAACAAAGGGTCGCTCAGGAAGAATTACTTTACAATTGATATGATACTGGATACCCTGCTGAAGAGCTTTTCTCAAAAACACACACGCAGCGTGAGCCACTTAAGTCATGATGGCAGTTCTGGGAATATATTTCAACCCAACAAAACCCCCATGTGATGGCAGTTCTTCCCACTGATGAGCCCTATGCTGCCCTAGAGCCACTGATCCTTCTGAGCCCACCCTTCGCCAATATCCTAGTTATGGGCCTCTTTCAATTCCTCATTACACTCCTAAGGCTCGCAGCTATGAGCAGTAGTAGGAGTTCTGCATTGACAAACTAACTTCGTTTGAACACAATAGAAACATCCACAGTTTTTTCAAACAATCTAAAAAGCAGCGGAATTAACCACCAATTGATATTAACTAAATTGCTGATATCCGCCTTGTATGTTAGGTATGTTGACCAAGCCATATGTTATCTTCCTAGCAGTACCGTTACATACCAAGGAGTGAAAGATACTTTGCTACGGCTGTTTGAGGGGTACTTCAAAGATGTTGTAGCAAAAGGCTGAATTCTTTACCATTGGGTTTCACCATAATGAGACCCTCACTGCATTTGTTGACTGATTTATGGTGTAAGCCCATGTGATAATTAGAGCATGGACTGTATCTAAATCTGATGTGTGCATTACAATAACCTCTTCTGTGGAGCCGTACTGAGAGCTTTACAATGTCATGTTCCAATTTTGGATGACAAAATATTTTTGCTCAAAATTAATCAGTTTCTGTGCCATATATCCGCTACCTTCTCTCAAACCGGTACAGAGCGAAATATACTGCTACCACCGCTGAGCCTTCTTATTTGGGGGAATTCTTTAGTCTTGTTCAGATTCCGCCTAGTAACCCATAGCCTTATTATAGCCACGCGCCCCGCCAATGGCCAGGTTTCCCCCAGCAGTTTGACTTCCGCCATGACCCTGCTTATGGAAATTATCAGCAGTCCAACTATCAACTTGAAATTAATTATGCCAATCGTCAGCAATCATTCTATAAATGTCAGGAGAGTATCTAAAACTCTCCAATTCCCTGCGTAGCAGTGCAAAAAGCGCTGGACAAAGCAAGGGAGCTCTTCGTCAGGGTTAACATAAAGATAGCCTAGAAGAGGGAGCTGGAGCTACAGTGAAATAGGACGAGGAGTTGAGCATAGTGAAAATAATAATATAATAATAAACAGCAAAACCTGGCGTGCCCCAAAGGGCAATTCATAACTGAGTTTTGTACAGGGCTAGAATGCATGGGTGACATGGTTTGGAGGGAACTTGATAGACCAAGCGGTATACCTGAGTTTTTAATAATTTTTAAAAAGATAAATAGGCTAACACTTTACAATACCTCCTCAAAGAGTTCTGCGCACAGGTTCTCTCAAGTCAACATATAGAAAAATGTTAAAACGACTATGGGGTTTACAAAAAAAGGTGACCAATGAGAAACGTTGGTCATGAGCAAGCATAATTAAGCCACCATGGTGAAATTATGGATTGGAAAAAGTGGTACCAAACATTAGTGCACCAATAGGCACAAGTTTCTATCCAAAAAGTAACATATTTCAAAGCCAACCTTACTCAAGGAATTGATTGAAGTTGAACCTGCTCTGAGCTCACAATAACATAAATAGAACAGGCTTTGAATCCCCATTCACCGATTAACCAAATTGTGCCATCATAATTTAATAAGTAACTCGTTTGTCTTAGTGCAATAGCTGAAACAAGGGGATGGGCGTTTTTTACCTCACTTGTACCAACCTGATCATACCTGTCCTGTACCCAGCGTTGATCCAAGGTGTGCCTAAAGTCAGGAAGGTCCTGAAATTTGACGCTTTAACATCCTGCCTCCCAGCCTTGTCCTTGCTTTTGGTGCCCTTAATAAGGTCATGTAAACATGACATTACCCTCTCCTCTTTTTTGAACTCCACCCCCCTCCAGGAGCATTTGCCAGTAAACGTTTTTGTGGTTGGGGGCCCACTTCATGGCATTAACGGATTGGTTGAACTTTGATCCTGCGGCCTAAGGGAAACGCTCATGGAATTTTACAATTAGATCTTTGGCATGAGCGCAGTCACATGCTGAGACTTAACTATTCTCCGCTACATCAAATCCCTTCCAGGATACAAGATACTCAAGTCAACTTATTATCTGACAAGAGGCTACAATCTCCTTCACTTCCCACTCTGGCGCCCTATCCTCCAGATAAGCCTCAGGAGACTCTAGAAGAGGATCCTAATACAACGCGAGCTTACTTTAATAAAGCACTGAAAAGATTTGAAATTAGCTGGGGAGTTACAACTGGTATGAGGCATGGCCAAACCTTTTGACAATGCAACAAGGCCCAATCCTCTTTGGTAACAGTTTTTACATGGTCGCTTATTTGGGATGTTTTTAGCATCCAGCATCACAAGATATCCTTCCTTGTACGCTGGTCCAACTCATCTCTTACCATCAGCGTTCTCCTTGTAATCCTGCCTAACAGCATCTAAATTCGTGCTAACCCCTTGTGTACTTCCTTGATCAATTTTGCAAGGTCCAACACCTCTTTCACCTTGGATCCACAACTGGGCTTCATGATGAAGGCGGGATTGAAGCCATAATTGTCAAAGAAGGGGAACAACTGATTGATGCATGTTGTGCGTTGTTATACCTGAATTGGGCCATGGGGAGATGGGTTAACCTGATCTGAATGATCTGCTGCAGTGTAACACTGCAAGAACTGTTTGAGGCACTATTTCACTCGTTCTTTCTGCCCATTTAATTGGGGGTGATAGGCAGTTGAACGGCTGTAATGGATTTTCATAGTCTTACACAACTCTTCCCAAAAGTTGAAGGTAAATTGGGGTCCCCAATCACTAAATTAATTTCTTGAGGGGCCCCATGTAGAACGAACACATGAGTAACAAAGAGCCTAGCGATGTCAGCCGCAGTAACTGTGGTTCTGCAAGGGATAAAGTGGGCGAACTTAGTAAAATGGTCCACCGACATGATAGCATTGTAGCCATCAAATACAGGTAATTCCACAATAAAATTCACTGGTAAAGAAGTCCAAGGCCCATCAGTCTTTTGAGCTGGTACCAACTACCCCTCTAGAGGCTGGTTATTCGGTTTTATTTGGTTGCAGACTAGGCACTCTTTACAATATCTGCCTATCTGAGCGGCTAACCCTTTCAATTGTAAGTGCAGAAGATTAGCTATATTGTCTTCGACTTCCCAGGATGGCCAATGGCGATTCTGTTATGGTCCCGGATGATTTTCACTTGAAGTGTCCAGCAGGAACCCATAGGCGCCCCTAAAACCACATTCTCTCATCCTTTAAGTGATAGCCTCTGAAGTCCTGCCTATTTAATAAGCACTTTGAAAGGACCATAGCATATTCATATGACAAATGCTGAGAAAGGGCTACCTTTCTGAACATACATATTCCTCTGCATTTTCCAGATGAGCGAGCGCTGGCCCATTGGCCAAGGGAGAAAGTTTTTGAGACACAATCTTACCTGGTGGAATCATCAAATGGGTATTATGCAACTCTACCTCTTTAGGATTTGGGGCTAATGCAGGGTTGCAGCTCAAAGCGTCCGCCAAAACATTCTCCTTGCCCTTAGTAAACTTATAAGAAAACGCAAATTGGCAAGGGTCTCATGCCAGCGGGTTTGCTGTGCAGGTAAGACATGAGGTGCATGGTAGTACAGTAAGGCATGGTGATCTATACGTACATTGAAGGGTTGGGATGAGCCATGCAAGTGATGACGCCGATAGGTCAGAACCTCACCCACTGATAATAACTCTATATTGTATATGGCGTAGTAAACTCTGGTAGAGACATCTTTCTAAGTAAATATCCCACCGGATGCTCTATTCCATTTTCACAAACTTGTAATAGGGCGCCGCTATGGCGAAGTTGGAGGTATCTGAAGCAACAAGAAATTCTTCATTTGGGTTGACATGGCAAAGGATGGATGTGGACAACAGGGTGCACTTTACCGCTTAGAAGGCATCCTGAAAAATGGGGGACTACTGGAGCACTTTATCTCCACTCACTTTATATAAGGGTGCCACCACCTCAGAAAGATTTTATATAATTTTTTTAAGGAACGTATACTTTTCCAAAAAAAAACTCCTCAATTACTTAACTGAAGTTGGAGTGGCCCAATCACAAACTGTCTTCCCCTTGTCTGGAGTTATCATGTGCCCTTGGACAAACACAACGTTTCCAAGAAAGGAGACCTGGGACTTAAAAATAGCACCTACCTATTTTAATGTGAGGTCAACGCCCTCAAACGCTCCACCACCTGCAGAAGGTGTACTAAATGGGACTCTTTGTCTGGGGAAAATAACAAAACATCATACATGTAAGCTACCGCGCATACCCCAGCAGGCTCCCTAAAGCAGCATTAATATGACTTTGAAAGATAGCAGGAACATTCTTAAGCCTAAAGGGTATAACCCAAAATTGGAAGATTCTTTTTCTAGTATAGAATGCAGTCAACCACTCCTGGCCCTTCTTGATACGGATCTGATTGAACGCATTTAAACACTTCAGCTTGGAGAAGAATCTCGCCTTCTCCACATTGCGTGCAATCTGTGAGTCCAGGGGGAATGGGATGTAAGTTTGTTACAGTGACATTGTTGAGATTCCCATAATCTATGCATGGGCGTAGAATACAATCAGACTTCTCAAAAAAGAGAAGTGGGGAGCATACAGGGGAGATTCACTGAAAAATAGAACTTTTGGCTAACTGCTCCTTAACCCACACATCTAAGGTCACTTCCTCCCATACCATCAATGGATACATTGGGGAAGATTATGCACCAAATCAACGGTAAGCTTGAACTTGTAATCAAACTTTGAATTGTGATAGACGGGGTCTCTGAACACTGCCACAAAGCAGTTAGGCAAGAGTGCCCAGGTAAGTGCCCACAGGCAGGATATTCCTGCAGTGGAAATTTCCTAATCCGACTATGTGGGAAACACTTTACTATGAAAGTTTGAGCCACAGTCAGGACTATGCTGGCGCTCAGCAAGAGGGTTTGACCCCCAAAGAGAGAATATAAAGACTGAATAGTCTTGTTGAAATCTGAGCTGTTGTCTATTTGTGGTTTCCTTCAAGGCCTCAATAAACTGATTTCCGATTTTTTAAAAATTTATTTTTAAACTGATTAAGTTTATTTATGTATACTAGAAAACAAAACTGCTTTACACAGTTTCGCCAGCTCAGATTTATATTGAGCTTAGGGAGAAGAGCAGGTCTTGTTCTCCGCGGAGTCTGCGGGTATCTTCTCAACAACTTGCATAACTTGAGGATCTAGACCCTCAATTCCATTGTCAAGGCCCGCTCCAGAACTAGGACTGGGTACCCTTGGGGTTGCGGAAACTTAAAATGCATTTATTTTTTGGCTTCAAACTTGTTCTTGAATCCCAGGCCATTCTCTTTGTCCATATTCCTCGATATTTCCAACTGGGGTTTGGCAGCATCTGATTGGCCAGAGCACCATTCTTGAGGGTTATCCTCATTGCCCTTTTTGGTAATAATTTGTTTGGCAGCATCTGGTTGGCCAGAGCACCATTTGCAAGGATTTTCATCCTTGTCAATACCTTTAAGGACATTGGGTTTGGCCACACCTGATTGGCTGGAAATTTGAGTCTGTGTGACAGTCAAGGCGCTGCCTGACCGCCACATAGCTGCGATCCCCACCTTGGGGGGATCGCGGCTAGTAGTATTGTAAACAATATAAATAAAAGTGTAGGGCTCAAGGGCAATGACCCTTGAAAATGGCATTCTGTCGAATCAGATGCCATAAAATCAATAAAACCTTGGGGCAAAGGTGGCAAAGGTTGACATAAATGACGACTGGGCCAATCAGAGGCCACCAACCTGAATTCTGAGGATCTAAGCATAGAGATTGGCAACAGCAAAGAGCATCCCAGTGAATCAGGGGCTGTTAAGCTGAATTATGCCAAAAATGGAAATGTCAAGAATCATGGCATTGGGCAGCTCAGCAAATCAGAGCTGCCAAGCCAAATCTGCCGCTCATCAAAAGTATTTAGAGCCATGGCAAAGGGCAGCTCAGCGAATCAGGGGCTTCTAGGCTGAATTATCCCAAAAATGGGAATTTTGGCGATAAGGTCAACATGAGCTCTGATTCATCCCTGACAAATGAAAATAAATGTGGAAAAGTTTCCGTACCGCCATGGGTACTCAATGAATGGTCTAAAATGGGCCTATATGGGAATATCAGAAGCTAAGATTCTCAAAATAGGCCTGAAAATAGCCCACCACCCGCAGACTCCGTGGGGTCCAATTTCCCCATATCCCCCATTCCATGATATAAAAACAACCAAGCGAAGGTGTTTAAGACAACTTCATCTTCTAATATGTACAAATAAGAACCTCAAAATTGAAAATAAAATTTTGAAATTTTGAAATCATTTATTAAAATTTTGACAAAAACCAGGGATTTTGAGCGAGGAAGATGGACCAATCCTCAGATTTTGACAGAGCAGTCACCTCTCTATGTGCTCTCTCTGGGGGATAGACTGTCCTCCTCAGTGTGAGCATCATCCTCACCGTGTTCCAAGGATACCTGAACCGCTCATCAAGCCAAGAAACGAGGGACTTAACCACTGCAGCCCTCTCATGTTTGTGGGCCCTCACATGGGCCCTCTTGCCCAACTGCTTTGTAGCAATGTGAAGAGACCCCGTTCATCACAGTCTGGTCTGCTTCCTCATTGCCACATTTATTAATATTCAATTTGGCTGCATCTGGTTGGCCAGAGCGCCATTTACAAGGATTTTCATCCTTGTTAATACACTTTAGGGCATCAAACTTGGCTGTAACTGATTGGCTGGAAATTTGTGTCTGAGGGTCTGCTCCCTCATCACCACATTTGAATAAATTTTTGATTTGGCCGCCTCTGGTTTGCCAGAGCGCCATTTTTGAGGCTTTCCTTCCTCGCCAGCCTCGTGATTTAAAATTTGCTCAATTTTGAGGCATCTGATTTGTCAGATTGCCATTTACAAAAATCGTAGCTGTTAAGCCCCTCTCCCTTGGCCTCGATCATCACCCTAGAGAAGACTAGGGCAATGTGATGGTAAGGCAACACCTTGACCGTTACATGAATGAGCTTGTAGTACATTCGCTGAAGCCACATCAAATGAATATTCCAACTTTTCCAAACAGGAAAGTAGGGGAACCTCCACTGAGGGCCTCAGCAATGGGACAAGGCTGAAAGTGAGAATATTAGGCCAGTGGGGCAAATCACCCTGAAAGTTGGGTTCAGCCAATGGAACAACTAACTTGTGAACATTCTTTAGAATCAGGGATAGGTTATTTTTTTTAAGTTGGTTCTGACGCCAAACTTTTTCCACCACTCTACACCCAAATTGATGGGGTGCAAGAGGTTTTTGATAGCTTGGAAGTAGTCTGACAAACGATATTTGCAAACTAGAAAGTCCACTAGCCCCATAAATTTCAGCGTGAGAATACCTTGGGAAGCCCCCTCTAACCATACCAACTGGCAAGTAACTCAGCTCAAGGTAGTTGGCTAAATCTTGATCAACAAAGTTCTCAGAGGCTACTGTATCCACCAAAATAGTAGCGCTGATTGATTTCTGAAGAGGATGAAAGGGTAGCAGTCAATAAAAACCCGAAAGGTCTTTTATTTATAGCAGAAAATGCCAATACTTCACACCAAACTCTTCCTCAGTGTCTAGCATCCCTCAGGGTACATATTTGCATCAATGAATGGAGAGGGATATTTGGCCACTCTTACTACTAGGGCCATATATCCCACCATATTTTCAGTGACTGATAAACATTTTTTTATTCTCTTTGTAACATCTTCTTCACCTCATGGGTTCCGCGGATCATGGTTGGGGTCAAGCGTGGGTTCTCTGGGGTGATCTGATACACTGAAATGGGGTCCAATCTGAACCATATGAGAAGAGAAATATATTGGTAGTATATATGGAAACGTCATTAAAAAAACGCGTTTTGGGCCACAAATGACCCTCTGTCAATTTTGACAATGGGCTGTACAACTTTATCAAGGCCAACACCATCAGGTCCGTCATTGATGATCCTGCTTGCACCATCCAAATGCAGTGCCAAAGAAGAAAATGATTTTTAGTGTCAATCTTATACAATTTGGCGGAAAATCAGGTAATCTCAGATCATGAAGCGTCCATATCCACCAGGTACGGGCAAGAAGGGTGAGTATCTTCTGCTTGGAGATAGCAAGAATAATGCCGGAATGCTCCAACCCTTGGCAAAAAGTGAAAACAGTGGTGAGCCCCACCATGGCCATGGCCACCAGCTGGCAAACCGTTTGCTCTTCACAAAATTCCCACACAGAAAAAGTTTGTACATGTAAAGTTAAGTGGTGGGTCGTCTAAAGTCAAGAGAGTATATTTAACTCTCTAAATCCCAGAATGGAGGTTCTTGGTTCACAGGACCAACGCAGGGGAACTAGTAGTAATCTTTATATTATATAGCCCAGCAGAGGGAGCTGGAGCTACTTTAAAATAGGACGAGGGCGTTGAGCATAGTGAAAGTAAAAATATATTGAAAAAACAGCAAAACTTGGCCGTGCCTCAAAGGGCAATTCATAACTGAGTTTTGTGCAGGGCTAGAGTGCACGGGTGACTTGGTTTGGAGGGAACCCAGTAGGCCCAGCAGTGTACCTGAGGCTTTAATAATTTAAAAAAGATAAATAGGCTAACACATCGCAAAACCTCCTTGAAGAGGTCCTCTCACAGGTTCTCCCAAGTCAACATATAAAAAACGAAAAAATGGCTATGGGGTTTATTAGTAATTACAACCAACATGAAACGTTGGTCATGAGAAAGCATAATTAAGCCAACTTGGGAAAATTATGGATTGGTGAAAGTGGTACCAAGCCTTGGTGCACCAATAGGCGCACGCTTCCATCTGAAAGGGTAACATACTTCAGAACTGACCTTGCTTGAGGGATCAATTGAAGTTGAACCCAACCTGAGATCGAAATTTCATAAATAGAATTGGTTTTGAACCCCTTTCACCAATTAACCAAGTTGAGCCATCATCATTTAACTTAACTCTTTCAACCGTAGCATGAGAGCTGAAACAAGGTGCTGGGCTTTAGGAACCTCACTTGTACCACCCTGTGCATACCTGGCCTGTACCCAACTTTGATCAAAGGTGTGCTTTAGTAAGAAAGGTCGTGAAATTTGACCCTTTGGACCTCCTGAATCCCAGCCTTGTGCTTGATTTTGGTGCCCTCAATAAGGTCATGTAATCATGACAATAAACCTGGCCCTAGTTACTCTGAGCGTCAACAAGTAAAATATCAGCCTGTCCCTTTTTAATAACTCAAGGATGCATACCTTATGAGGTTAATTGTTTTGATGCAGTCGCCCTGGCCACCTTTCATGGAGTTGCCCTAACCATCAAGTTTACTACGTGCAAAAGGATCAATAGATTCAGGGAAAAGATGGAGCAGATTAGAGATGGGACTCTCTACCTCCTCTAACCCAACCCAGAACGTCCTTGATCAATAGTAGTATATTTGGCAGAAGTTCTCCAATATAATGATGGGTTTTTATATCAGCAACTGGTTGGAGGAGTGAACATACTGACACGTACTCAAGCCAAGGACTTGGTGGATGAAGGACCTCAGGAGCAACCAAAGCCGTATTTTTGTCAAATGTTTGACCAAGATTCTTCAGACAAGCTGGATCAGCCGCAGATGCACCTTCCCTGAAAGGAGTAAACATTGCCCTTCCATTAATCTCTATCATCAAAGAATACCCTAAAGTTGGTGATGGGATTGTGAGTTTCTTTGAAAAAAGATCCCTTAAATGTCCATTTATTAAAAAGTAAACTTTTTTTTATTTTGAGTGTGCATACTATGACATTTTTGTAGCAAAAATCGAGTATGCGCTTTAGTAGATATGGGCATTCCAGTCAACTTAGTTTCCACTGAGTTGGTGGCTAAGTTGACGTTAAAACCTAATGTAGAACAATGGATGGTGTTTGGGACCGCTGGTTCAGAAAGCAAGTCTCTGACGGAGCGTACAGGGCGCTACTTTTCAGTTTGGATCCATTGTCATAATAGCTCTGGTGATAGTGCTACTGAACAGTAATTAACCTGATAATTGGTACAACCTTCATGCAACACTTTGGGGCTGTCGTTGATATGACGGCGGAGATTTTCAATAATTTTGGGGCAGTGTATCCCAATTTATTTTACCTCCAGCGGAGTGCTGAATGATCAGCGCATATGGGATATATCAACCTAGCTTATAGTGATGATGTAATGCCAGTTTGCGACCATCAACTAAAGAGCAAGACCTGGGCCCTTCCCCAACAGATATATGTATATCAAGGACTTCCTCTTAGAGCTACTACCCCTTTATCCATCCCCTCCGGTCATTAAATTATAGTAAGCACCAAATTGGAGGTAGAAGTGCCAGATGGACTCTATGGGGGAGTTATTAGTCCTTGTCAGCAATTGCGGCTTAAGCCCCACATAACTCTAGGCATTATACTATCAGGACATGGAAAGTTTCAGATATTATTAGCAAATCTGAAAAAAGTGCCATTGTGGATCCACCAGCATTAGATGGTGGAATATTTAAACTTTACTCAGCTGAGGGAGTCTTTTGGTTCATGAGTTCAGGTCACTGGATGAATTTGGTCTAACTTTCAAGCCGCAGTCTGGGGTAAAGTCGGTGGTACTGCGCAAAAACTTTGTTAAGTTATCAGAAGAACAAAATGACTGGGTGATATCTTTATTTGAAAATTATAAGGAGATTTTTGTGTATAAACCATGATTTAGGGTGCGCTCAGGAGGTGGTCCATCAATTGGACACTGGGAATCATCCCACATCAGTTTGCTGCTGATCCGCCAATTGAGGGAAGCAGAAGACGTTGTTACTAAGAAAATTAAAAAGCTTCTAGAACAAGGGATGCTCAAACCGTCAAATGGTCTGTGGGCTTTACCTGTCCTAATTGTCGAAAAGAAGTACAGTATCAACTTGGTGGTAATAGACTACCAGAAGCTCAACAGTAATAATAATAAGTGATAATAACCCTTTCTTTGGATTGACGATGCTTTGGATTGGCTAGGGGGAGTTTGTTACTTCTTGCCAATGGATTTGGTATCAGATTACTGGCAATTGAGTCAATTTGGCAGAACAGGAGAAATGCGCCATTATCACGTCCAAGGGGCTTTTCCAACCATCTCATATGCCACAGGAGCTGTGTAATGCCCCGGCTACATTTCACTGGGCCATGGAAACCATTATTAATGACCTGAAGCTGTCGTGCATCCTCTTGTGCCTCAGTGCTATCAATGTTTTTTTATGAACGTTCACTGAGCATCTTACCCATCTGTCTGAGGTCTTTTCCCAGCTTTCAGAGGCAAACATCAAAATCAAGCCCTGTAAATGTCACTTCTTTAAGGACTAACTGCATTACCTTGGGTTTGTGGTAGATGCGGTTAGGCTAAAGCCCCAACTAGCCAAGGTGAAGGCTATCCAAAAGATGATATTTCCAAAAAGTAAGCGTGATATATAAGTATTTTAGGTATGGTCAGCTACTAACGCCGCTTTATACCCAATTTCAGTTGTATGGGGGGTCCGCTGTTTAAGTTATTAATGAAGGATGCCACGTTTGAATGAAAGGAACGCTGACAATGATCTCTAGATACACTTTATGTTACTAATCAGTGCGCCAGTGCTGCACTACCAAATTTTGATAAAGAGTTTATCACTCAGATGGATGCATGTCTTTCTGCTGTAGGGGCGGTCCTATCACAAAAAGACAATGAGGGGAGGAGCACCCAGTGGCATACTGCAGTCAGAGCCTAAGTTGCAATAAACGAAATTATACCATCATTGAGTGGGAGTGTTTAGCAGTGTATACATGTATAGGGGTTTTTTGGGTGTATTTTTATGGAATGAATTTAAAGTCAAACTGATCATGCTTTGTTACGCTGGTTGCAGAACCTCAAGGAGCCTGAAGGGCGCCTAGTCTGATGGGCCCTCAATCTGCAGTCTTATGACTTTTAGATTATCCATTAATCTGGTGCAAAACACCAGAACACTGATTGCTTATTGAGACTGCCAATGGTTGTGGGATCCTCTAAAGGAGGCCACAAATAATATGCTTAAAATGGAATATTTTAATTTTTATATAAAAGTATAAAATAATAATTGTTTTGGTTTTTTATGTTTTTTATTAAACAGGCAGGGCAAAACTAGAAAAGGTCCCCTTTTCAATACTAGCTTTTCCTACATGAACTAGTTTGATTTTGAGACCATCAATTTTTGAGGCAAAAGAATGCAAAGCTCAGTCTTCCACATTTAGGGAATATAGGCTTTTGGCCTATCAGAATGAAGATGAAAATTTTTCAGAGGTAAAACTGACCCATGCAGTAATGACTTGATGAATTGTATCCAATCACCAGCGAGTAAAATCTTTTCACCTCAGCAGTGGTCAAACTTGACTGGTAATAATTGGGTATTTTGGTGGTAGTCAGACTTGGATGGTAATGATTGGCTAATGTTTGCCCTATCATCCTTGAGTAAAATCTTTGCACTTCGATGGTGGTTAGATTCAGATGATGATTGGTTTACTCGCACCCAATCATCAATGGGTAAAATCTTCTTGCCTTGTGGAGGTTCCAATCCATGCAATTTTATACTCCTCATATTCAACCAAGGAGTCGGAGTATTTCTAGTATTAGTATTTACCATTTTAAGTCAATTTTATTTAAATTTTATTTGAGGTGGGCCAACCTGGGGATGGTACCGCACCAATTAGGGAAGTGAAGAAAATGGGAAAGGAGGATAAAACCCAGAAAACCTCCTTGCGCGGCGTATGATAGGCCAGGAATTCCATGGACCGCCTTTGCTATTCGCTATCTCAGTTTGGGGCATTGGCGCGCAAAACCAACACAGTCAAAATCGTCCCCTACCCAAAGTCCATTACTGGGATCGAACTTGGGAGGCAGTGGTAGAGGGTCCATACTCTACCACTGGGGTATCCTCCCCATTTTAAGTCAATTTTATGATAAATCATATTCCTCCAGTTGTTAGGATTCCACTGAGAATCCACTAGGGTTTTTTTGTTGTGGGAACTCATATCATTAATATCCCCATTATTATTTAAAAATTTGGCAGGTGATGGGCCAATCATAAGAGCAGATTTGGGAACACTAATACCAACATTCTTTTTTCAGATTGAAGAGGAGGATGTCTGACAATGGTTGCTGTCATAGTTGACCAAAGCGACGTTATGTACAATAAAATTCTCAGCGGAAAAAAAAATATGACAATGAAACTCCTCAAGTCATAAAATTATTAACTAAGATAGTGTGAATACCTTTCAACTGAATGGTGAGTTGTACAAGTGTATCAGCAACTTCACAGTAAACTTTCTGCGACCCTCAACGTGGCCTAACATTATCATGAGCGCACATAGAGCAGTTGGACATGGTGGTGTGTGTAAGATTTTGGAATTATTGTGGCCTTGGTATTACTGGGAAAGCATGAACTTTGATTTTCTTGATACTATCTCCTCCTATCACTAGTGCCAAGTGGAAAAGCTGTTCCACCAGAAAACCTCATACCGGTTAGTGAAGCTGCACTTTGCTTAGCATATGGTTTTCCTTGATGTTGTCAGCCCTCTGCCAACGGGAGACAACTGGTCCAAACGCATTTCAGGTAGTAATTGAACATTTGAATAGGTGTTGGATCATGAACAATATGAGATTTAGAGGCAGTCACAGTGACCAAGTTCATATTGGAATTAATATCCAGTAGCATAGATGCCCTCAGTTCATCCTTACTTATAACAGAAATAAGTCACCTCCAACATCCTTCTGAAACTGAACAATCTTATGGTCATCTGAAGGGTCTTGATGGCCCCATATCACCCCAATTCTAATGAAATTATCAAGCGAGTTGATAATACTTTAGTGAACATACTCCGTAAATTGGTAGAAGTTTGACCTTCAGATTGGAGTTCCCTCCTTTCCACCACCATTTTCTCTTATAGCATTAGCTATCATTCCGCCACGGGGAAGAGACCTTTTCAATTATTATAAGGATAACACCCAGCCCTTCTGGCACTGCACTATGACTGCATTGAAGCTGCCAGCAGAATGGATCCCTAACGTTACTTTACTAATTTAGACAACACATTAAATAAGTTGCAAACTGAAGCATACTCCTTCAGTCCGGCTAAAAAATGATAAGGAATCCAGCCACTGATTGGGAATGGTGTAGCGGGTTGGCTCAGTTCAAAGACAAAGAACTGGTTCTATTCCAAAACCAACATGGGTTTGGTTGGAAGCATAAGCTGGCCAGAATCTGGATTTGTCCATTCAAAATAAGTTAGAAAAAAGGCGTTGACGCCTATACTTTCAGGGACCCCGCAAGTGATCAGATTATCAAATGAGTGCATGCAAAGTTCCTTTGGGCGTATAAACAATAAGAGACTTATTGTCCAGGCAAAGGGGATAATGTCAAGTTTCTGATATGACTGGACAATTAGCTCTAACTAAATATGGAGGATTGGATAGAATCTGCCAAGCATGATAACTAATTACAATTATTTGAGCGCCTTGAGATGAAGCGATATTAGGACTGGATGGATAATTATTGGATTGCCTCCAAATAAGGCAATAAGGCGATGTCAACATTCAACAAATATTGAGTAGATTGCTTTAAACTAAGGCGATAGGGACTTTAAGAATACCATACCCTTCCAGAGCCAATGTGAATATGGCAGAAATGAATAGTCTAAGCCAAAAGAGAAAAATTGACTGAAGTTGCTGATATATAAGTGAGATGGGACAACTGAAGGATGAGGATTGTTAATGGAGAAGTGTGAACAGAGCAGAGAGATTTGCCAATAAATATAGTTTAATATTGAGTTGTTGTCAGGGCAAGTGCTCCATATTTATTATAGTTTTAAGTGTGTTTAGTGGACCAGTGATTTCATATTATAATCCAATTGCTCAATGAGTTTGACCATGCGCAAAATCTCCCGGCATATCTCAACTATACCACTAAAAATATATTAGGGTGGAAGGTGGGGAGGGAAACCCATCAAACTGGACCACCTTAGTGATTTCTAGTCGTAGCCAGGTGCAAGTTGTTGGTAAAGGTGTGCCCTGGAATGCCAGGGGCACATTTGTCACAGTTTCAGCATCAGCTTCATAAGTGAAGTCTATATTTAAATAACCTTTATATGCTTGGAAGCCAATAAAGATGTGAGGTTTCTTTGCTTTCTGCGCTAATTTTCTTCAATCTTTATTTGCAGGTGAGAAAAGTTCCCATATTTGACTCAAAGGGTGGATCGCATTTTTCTCTGAGGGATCACCATGGGGCTTTGAGTCACTTCTTGAGAATGTTCTAAATAAAGTTTAAGATCTTTTGGTGGAACAAATCATTTTAGGGATTTGAGAGGACTGGATGACCCAGTTCAAACGTGATTTTCCACCAAATGGAAATTGTTAGGGGGCATTGCCACTGCTCCATGATGGAACATCTTGTGGAAAGCCAAAGGCATCGGGGTTGAGTTGAGAGGCGGGAGTTTGGAGCTTTAAATTATGCTCTTCTTTACTAAAATCACTTGGAAAAAGAAACCAGGCGTAAGAAAAGATTTTGTTTTATATTTCATAGTGGTATACAGATACCTCTTTCAAGGTTTTGTTTTAAATCAAACTAGATCAAAAAAATTTATATTGTATTTGTTCATAATTAGTAACATCTATATGGCCAAGGTAGAGGTCAGCTTTTTCAGAACAATTAAGTACTACCATGCGCCTTGCTTTGTCCAATGCTCATCTAAAAGTAGATAAATATTTACCAACTATGAATTTTACAGAGATAAAATGATTAATACTAAGATTATTTAAATTTATTTGAGGTATCCAACCAGGAGACAAACATTATCAAAACAGAAAACTCCAATGAAACAAACCAAAGTATGGATCAACTGCTTGAAATAAGCAGCGAGACACAAAAATGAAAAATAATAAAATAACTGACCAGGTGGCACAGCGGTGAGCTGCTTATCCCATTATGGCTGAGGGGGAGGGGGGATCAGGTGGATCATCATCATCACTAATAATTATATTATATGATATAACTTGTGTTTCATAAAGAGATAACCCATAATTAGCTAGCTCTTAATGTTAAATCACTATTGTCTAAGATGAATGCATTTTATTTACCACTAAAAAATGAATCAGGCTTCATTGTTTATTGCAACATCATGGGTAGCATAACTTCATCAGGGCTGCATCTAACGTACTGGCCTAAAACTTTGTATTAAATTAGTAGTACATCATTGAAGATCCTAAAATGATAAAAGTTCATATAGAGAGATAAAAACACATAGGATATAGTAATAGAATAGGGGCCCCTGGTACTAGGGCATCTAAGACTACAGCAGGAAAAGGCCTCATAGAAATTTATCCTAGAGCTAAGGTTACTGTGATTGGATGTAAAACTGTACCTCCACTAGGTTTTGAAAATTTTAGCTTAGGGATGTCATATAGTATAAAATGATGCAAGTAATGTTCATTAAAATTCTGGTACCTCAACCACAGATCTCTTTACCATACTAGAATGTGAATCTACTAATCTATCACCCAACTTTAGCAACGCAAGCCTTGAGGATTGATCTAGAACCACAAACATGTTAGGCCCGCTTAGAATTGTATAACTATTGCTTTCTAGTTAAGGGATATGTTTATTAGTTCAATAGAGTTTTGCACGTATAGTGCTAAAGTAGGAAAGGCCATGGCAAGCATACTTGAAACTTCATTAATAAAGTCCCTATGTATCTTCCTCCTCATCCCTAAACTGATTTAGACAGCTTACCCTTATTTTCAGTATTTTAAATATATTGTATGCATTGTATATTCAGCTGATAGATCTTACCCAACTTCATCTTTGGTCTGCATTGTGCTATATTTTTAATAAACTCCTTCATATATTTCTCTTAGAGAGACTGATTCAATAGCCAAATCTGGCCAATCTCATTGTTTTGGTGCTAGTTGCCAATATAGAAAGGTAAAAAGTTACCTATGTGGGTATAACCCAGTAAGTCCTTCTTCCTTGTTGAAAAATTGTCATCTCAACTTTGGCAAAATAATGTCTTGAGTAAGAATAGTCCCAATTTAACAAATATGATTGTCCAATTACAAGTCTGATATCATAATAATAATACTTCAGATGAAAATAAAGACACAATCAGCCAAAAGGCTCTGGTTGATTCTCGGTGGAACCCCGCGGAATTGGGGTAACACTTCACAAATACCACATGAGCAATTAACATGAGATTGAGCAGTTGGATTGCTCCAACTACACGGCAGACTCCAGGGAGTCCATCAGAGGGTTCTCCCCAGCCACGTATAGTTCCATTCAAACACCTAAGCAGAGGTCACTCCTTTTTATAGGCTTGGCAGAGGTCCACAAGGTGCAATTATTTTATCCAGTGGGTATTGGCTGTGATATTAAATTGTTACCCCACAGGTACGTCTGGCCTAAAAATAACTCCCCAGCCAATGTTCAACCAAAGTGAAGCGAGTTTTCTGAGCTTAAATATGTCAAATTTACATATTTCCTAATTTGGACCATACCAAGCTATTTTAAGTTTCCCATTAAATTACCTTTGACTCTTGATACAATTTGTATAGAACAGTAAGATATTGAGAGGGTTCTTTTTTCTTTATCTGTGCTCACAATAATAAAAACATTTTAAAAATAGCTTTTTGTTTTATTGGTGTTCATATTTAACTTTTTAAATTTTATTTGAGGTGGTCTGACCTGAGGATGATACAGCACAGATTAAGGGGAATTGAACGAATGGAAATTAAGGATAAAGCCTGGAAAACCTCCATGCTTGGCATATGATAGGTCAGGAACTCAATGGACCGCCTTTGCTATTTGCTATCTCATTTAGGGCATTGGTGCACAACGCCAACACAATCATAATTGTCCCCTACCCAAACTTCATTGACTGGGATTGAACTTTGGAAGGCAGGGATAGAGGGTCCATATTCTACCATTGGAGTATCCTCCCCCTTTTATTAGTGTTTTTAGCTTTAAAAATAATTTCTTTGAGGAATCCAGTGGCTACCATCACCTTTGAGCAGCAACTAGCTGAATTTCCACATTCCTCATAGTGTAAGTTTATAATATAATACCCTAAAAGATTGAAAATTTGGTAGACTCATAGCTCTCTAATTATGGCTACAGGGTGTCATATGGTGTGGTGACTTAGATTGGACCTTCAACTCTTTCAATCAGATTTTAGTCTGACAATAGAATTGTGTATAGAAAAATCCATGCATATACTCTCAAGTGCATACAGTAATAATAGTTGATCTAAATTACTAGACCATTTGCAAAATACCACATAGTGTTCCTCATTGTCTCTATAATATTCTCCTAAATTTGAATACCATTATACTCATTGTATTCATTGCTAATTATTTTTTAAGATCAGGACTCTAATGTTAAGAGGCTTATGAATCAGATATAAACCTCTGTTGGGCTTTCATTTATTAATTTGAATGTCGGGTCCTTCAAAAGCTACAAAACTATTAGTTGCTAGTAGGCCAGCGTAATCTCCTGTTAGACCTTAGATCTCTAGGTCAATCTCTTGTCATAGTAACTGTTGCCAAGGAAGGTCTCTGATTATTAGAAAAGAAAAAATCTCTAGTTGAACCAACCTGGCAAAAATAAAGCTTAGAAAGCAAAAAAAGGTCCTTTATTTAATATCACTCTAGTACTTTAATAGAGCTAATGAAATAGGGGCTAAGAAAAACTAAGAAAGATCGCTTAGTTTTCTAAGAATGTAATTGTTGAGTCAACTTATCCGGAGTAACTTAGTTTTAGTATCTAACTTTTGTAAATGGGTATTGCTCAATATTACATATGTTATCGCTACTAGTAAATTTGGGCTTTCAGCCCAACAGAGCACCAATAAACAGAATAGTGATCAATATTGATTATATTTCAGGATGTCAGTCTTACAAAGCATCGCTCAATAAATTTAATGATTAAAAAATATAATGTAAATATAAATAAGCCACTAAAACACCTGAAGTCAGGATTTACTTGCATTAAGGCAAATCCTGACAGTGCCCCCTCCAAGCTTTGAATGGGGCAGTTGCATTTCTCAGCTGGATGGGAGCAGGCCCCGCCTTGGGCTGGAGCATAATGGATTCAGCCTGACTTTTGGTATTGGGGATAATATTCTTAGTTGGGTTAGACTCAAGGTCTAAATTCAGCGGTTTGGCTTTTAAACAAAAATGGTGGCTCTGGGTAAGGTTTGAATAGCTAAAAATTAAGTTTGAATCTGTGAGACACTTTAGATGGTCAATGCAAAACCTAATTTAATGTGACAGTCCCCCGTTGATCAGGTTTTGTGGATCAATAACCAAGTCATCAGGTTGTGGATTACCAGAGTAAATTAGCCATCCAGTTTGGGAAATAATTTTGCACTTCCAATTGATTGGATCAGATGGATTTATTTTTGGAGATAGGTGGGAAGCAAAAAGTATCTTAAAAACTATTTAATAGATGAAAAAACAAAAAAATTTCCGCTCAAACCTACTTTTGAGCAATTTTTATATTACCTTAAAATCAACTGCAATTTAATTAGCTGCGACGCTGACCCACTGATGTTCACGGCCCCACCGCCTGCTGCTCCCAGGTTTGGCAGCAGTGAAATCCCACCCAGCATTTTCTGTCTAGGTGAAAAAGCGCTTGGACTGGTTCATCCAATCATAAAAAATACTTTTATTAGTATGTCCCACCCAAAGATCTCGCCAGCTAATTTGCATGATCCCAGATGGTGCCTTGCTGCCCTCTCCTACTCCCCCACTCTTGTATGTGTTTTGGCCTTTGTGTTGAATATGGGCAATCATTCCCAAATGCATACAAAGCCATTATTAAATGGCACAGGTGGCGATGCAACCTACTGGGAGCATCAATTTCCACCCTTATAAAGGATACTTCAATCTAGGCTTCATGTGTGAATCCAATGTTGCCACTGCAGCAACTGTGCCCCTGGTTTTCCAGGGCACCCCAATTCCCACAACGCACACCCAGCTCCCTGCTGACACCATGTTGGTGGTCTAGTTTTGGGTTGCCCACTCATCTTCCCCACTACAATGCTCCATCAGGAGCTGATGGAAGGTTTGGCAGCCTACGGTGCTGACCCCATCCTTCAATTTGTGGTCTCCAATGGAGCCATATGCCTCGCTGGGCCTCAGGCATTCACCACAGTCAGCATTAACTTTGCTAACATTGTGGAGCAGCTTCCCCCTCACACCTTCATTGCATCTGCCCCTGACCACCCGTTCTGGGCCTGTGTTATGGGTGAATGAACCGTCTGTTCATCCTGCTTTAAGTTTATTCACTCTAAGTGTATCTGCCCCTACCTTGTTGCTTCTGTCGCATCAGCAGACTTGGCCAATAGCTCCTAATCTGCTGACTGCCCCGCAGTCCTCTAATAATGGGGTGTAATCCTACCCCTCCTCCAAAACCTGTTGTTCCCACACCCACAGCAGCCAATCAGGCCCCTCTAAGCCCAGTGCCACCAATGCTCCCAATAATCATGAATCAGCTTTGACAACAGTTCATCCAGTGCCTCAACCCATTTGCCAGCCTCAACCACACCTAATGTGGAAATTGTGGATCTGTATGATATGAACCCATGTAACTCATTGGATAAAAAAATGGGTAATTTGATTGAAGATTCCAAAGTCAACATGGAAGAGTTTATCCCATTACAAACTCCCATTGATCCCTCAGCGCTTCTATGTCTCACGGTCAAATGACAATTTGTTATGCACCCAACATCATTTTGCTGTGGCAGCTGTTGCCCAACTTGACACGCATTTCATCTGCAATGCTGTTGCCCACAAAGCGATAATGCTTGACAAAGGTCTCCCCCCCTCCCATTCTCACCCTGAACTGGACCACACAGAGCAAAAATGTCTTTGTTCAGCTAAACAAACACGCCACAGATGCCGTTTAGAAAGTGATTTCTGCTTTGCAATACAAACCAATAGCTACATATGCTAGTTCCGCTTTACTATTCCAACTTCCTGCCATCCACATTCAAGTGGAAAAATACTTGTCCACATACTTAGGTGCGATTTATGCTGAAAACAATCTATCCAAACAACTGGTCCTCTGTGAAATTACCCCACATATTGCTGATAACCCCACACTCTTGCTATCTTCCTTGACCCGCATTCTGTATGAAGATGATGAACCTGCAGATGAGACCCCTGATCCCCCTTCCCCTTCCACCATGATGAGTTAAGCGATTGACCGCTGTACCACCTGTTAGGTTGTTTTTTTTGTTTTGTGTGTCTAGCTGCTCTTTTTGGGCGTTTGGTCATGTTTGGTTTGTTTTGTTTTGGTGTTTTTGTTTCATTACAGTACTTCCCCTGGTCGGCGTACCTCAAATAAATTTGAATAATAATAGATGAAATGCTTTTCTTGATCGTTGCAATCAATAATTGCAACAAATTTGATTCAAGAGTGAGTAAGTTTGATAATTTCTTTGAGGATATTAGTGCGCACCCAATGTTGGGTAGCAGTTGTGCTAGCAAAGTAAAGGGCACAGGATCAGGCTCTGCGCTGTCCAAAATTCATAAATGTGCACAGCGACACTGGCAGCTTAGATAAAAATTAAAACCCAGCAGTTAGTATTTCCCTGGAGATTCTATACTGGCAAGTGAAGTGTAATCAGTTCATCATTACTCTGCATCCCCAGCCCCTGTCATCAGTGGAGCATGGGTTCAAGTTTCTTGGATATTAATCAAATGGCGCTTTAGAATATTTCTGTGGAGATGTGCACAACCATTTCCTGGCCACAAATACATAGCACTGCACTCCATGACCTGTGGCTGGTTGGATCTCAGGTTTAAAAATAAACAAGCAGCGGACGAAGCTGCACAGGTGCATGTGGTATTAGACCTCCCAGATGATTAATGGGTGGTTGAGATGAATCGCACTAAGTGGACCAAGTCAAACCAAATTTTTGTAATCTTTGACTTTCTACCCACAACAATAAAGCACACAGTTCTGGAGCTCCACCTCAAGGTAGGGCTTAAAAGCTATGGGGAAATTCACTTCTTCAAAATGCAACGCCTTACACTCATGCTGGACCTGTGCATGGGCAAAGCAATTTCTATGATCACCCCATCCGCAGTCATTGTAGAAGATTTGACCCAAATCCCCCACCCTGCAGTTGTGTTCATTGATGGGCAGGAATATCACCCGTTCCACATCGCAGTGGGTAATGCACCCCCTATCTGCACCTTTTGTCATGCTTTTAGCCACAAGGCCCACAACTGCACTTCCAAGGAGGGTAACACAAAATGAAAACCTCCCCAACGCAATGGGCAGTGTAGACACCCATTATGAACTAGCTATAGACACCGATGCCACATTCCTGTGGGGCGTGCAGGGGTGTTACATTTGGGCCAAAAGTGTGTCCCTGAAGGAGTGCAAGAAGGCCAAGCAGGCCTGCAGAGCAGCAGCCATGACAGCGACCATGGCTTCATCATTATCCTGCATGACCAGACCCAGGATAACATCAAGTCATTTACAGCTGAAGTGGCTCGTGAATCCATTCACAAATCAGATTGGGCCAATTAAGCTGAGGTCTTAATAGGTGAGTCATATTTACCTGAGCAATTTTACCAAGCATCATCTGAAACTGATTCTACCACCCATTTCACTCCCAAATTTTTGTTGACCATCAATGTTGCACAGCAGGAACGTAGGAACACAGTAACCCTAAACTTTAGCAGAAGGCAAATTTGTTCAAGACCAAGAAACATACCAACCTTTGAAAGTGTCTTTAGACAGACCGCTATAACAGAGATGACTTTATTGCTTCCCGAACATGTGGTTCCATATTGCATAATAAAAATGGGCTGGAGGATGGGCAAGTGGGCCCTTCCCATAGCACCTAAGGTGCAATGAGGGGAGCATTTACAATAGAGACGTTGAACATTGCTGGACTCAAAGCCTCTCCAACCTGGGCTAGGAAACTGAGTTTTTTGAAAAATAAATTATCTGTGGACATCGTGGCCATTCAGGAAACCCACTGTCCACATGGTGCCAATGAAACATAGACAGCCATGCTCCTCCCATCTCTTTCTTTTTGGTCACCGCACTGTGGGGTGCTTATATATGCGACCCATAATTTTAAATTGATTTCTAAAAATTTGTACCTCGATGGCCATGTGCTTTTAGTGTGCTTTTTTGGAACAACAAAGTGCATGCTATCGCTAATATTTATGCCCCAACCTATGTGTGGGCTTGCCAGATATTCTTCTCAGCCGTTACTTCCCTCCCACTTCCCTCTTACCCATTTGTGGTGGGTGACATGAACTGCTGGGCCAGCCCAGCCACTGATTGCTGGCCTTCTGCGCCTGCCCCCCTTCAGGGGCATGTAGAACTTCTCATTCTAAAAGCCACTTTGGGGCTGTTTGATACCCTGCCTTAACATACACCTTTGCTCCCAACATGTTCCCTCCCCATGTTCACAATAGTCAGCTGAGGTCTATGTCCCGCATTGACCTAACTTTGCCCCTTTGAACTTTTAGTCCCAGGTTGCACACTTTACAATGATAAAAATAAATTTCTTGGACCACAGGTTGCTTCCAATTTCCTCCTCTTTGTTGCACCCAACGGCATAGGCGCCAAAATGGTTCAGACCTTGTCCATTTTTGATTATTTTGACCAGGTTTTCATCATGGGTGGACAACAAAACTTTGGCAACAGAGTTCACCAAACTGTTCTGTGTGGACCCAATTATGTACTGACCAACCTTCAAAGTGAGCGCCATCCACCAGGCACGCCACCTCTCATTGCATCACTCTCAGGCTGCATTAGCAGTCATTATATGCACGCTTTAAGAAGTGGACCACCTGAGTCTAACGTCCCATCTGCAGGCTACAGCCTGGAATGGGGTCATAAGTAAACAGAAGTGTCTGCTCATTTCAACGCACTGATAATACAAAACATCGCGTTTGTGTGCAGTATAAGGCAAAAATACAATGGCGGGCGACACATGCTCCACCTATTTTTTCCAAAAATTCTTTGCACCGTGTTAGTGCTTGGCTTGCACACAGGTAAGGTGGCCAGACCACTCCATCACAGATACTCCAGCTGAAGTGATAATTGAAGTTTAAATTTTTACTCTGAATTGTATCACTCTGATCCAGTCAAACTGGCTGAAGTTGACGAATTTCTCAAAAGTGAACATATCCACATCATGTCACATTATCTGGATTTAATGAATTTAATTTCTCAGGATGAACTCTGGTATGCCATTTGCGGTGCACCACACAGGAAATTCCCAGGTCCATATGAGACTCCTTATGTGTTCTATAAAAGAGATATATTAATTACTTCTCCTCTTTGCTGCTTGCCTCAATGAATCAGTGTTTTTTAGAAACGCGCCTCCTCTATGGGGTCCAAAAAGCTTTCACAATAACTGCTGTATAAAAAGGGGATAAGCTGGACTTGGCCAACTGGCGCCCCATTTCACTTACTAATACAGATACTAAATTTATTTACTAGAATTATGGCTAACTGACTAGGGGAAGTTTCCACTTATATCATTTCATCTGAGCAACTTGATTTCATCCCCAAGCGGTCAATATGGGACAGCATACACAATGTAGCCACTTCTGCCAATCCATGGCTACTGGGGCACTTGTTTTTTTAGATCAGCAGAAGGCTTATAATAGAGTTAACTGGGATTGCCTCAAATTCTGCCTCCACAAGTTCCACCTCCCCCATTGGTTCATTAATTTGTAAAGTTGCTTATGAAATCTTCCACAATGGCTGTGCATGACCCTGGCTTCCTCACTGACGTAGTTCTCCCTCAAAGGGGCCTCCGCCAAGGGGCCCCTTTGAGCCCAATCTTATATAACTTCAGCCTTGACCCACTTATTCAAAATGTGAATGCCCGCCTTACTGGTGTCCATGTGCAAGGCCAAGCACTGGATAAGATGTTGGAGTTTGCTGATGATTGTGTGGTTGGGGTGTCTAACGCCAATATGCATGCGCGCTTGAGGCTACTATCCAGGTTTACTCCAGGGTAAGTAACTCTGCACTTAACGCCTCCAAAACCAAAATTATTCTCCTTGATCGGTTCTAAGCCCTCTGGTCACCAGCACCCTGCATTCTACCTGCTTCAGCAGCTAGTTCATGGGTTCGCTTGCCCCACCCACCCCATATCGCCCCACTTGTGCTCCTTTTTGTGCCAAAACTACTGATGGTCCAGTATGACGTTTGGGTGTGTGGCTAGAGGCGGGAGGGTGCGCCTCATTGATGATGGAGCACCATATCTTGGACAATGTCACAAAATGCATTTGCTCCCTCAGAGCCCACCAAACTTCCTTCCCAGGCAGGGTTGTGCTGGCCAGCTCTATGCTCCTCTCTACAGTTTAGTTTGTGGCCTATGCTATCACCTTTTTCCCATCTTTCTTCATCTCGCTTATATGCCCTCTTATGAGAGGCTTTGGTTAGGCTGTCCACCATACAGTGACCTGGATGTCTTATTTGGCCCTCACCATAGTGATGGTATGGGCCTGCTCAACTTCAAAGTCCATGCTGCCAAAATACTTGGCACCTGGATCGCTGCAGTCACCAACCCCGCACTCCAAGTCCAACTCTGGTCATGCATGGCTCACTCCTATTTTCCCGCGCCCTGGGCCTCAGCAAGCCTAACCCACCCCCATTCTCTGTTAAAATAGCTTGCTTCATATCCCTCTGCTGCAGGCCTGCATGGGACATCACCCCACTTCAAACGAATTCTCCTCTCCATGCAGAGTGCTAAATGAAGAATTTGCATCAGTTTGCACTCCGCCCAGAGGGGTCGCCCCTACTCCCCGTTCACACAGAAAGTATAAGGCCAAGTCGCTATGAACATTTTGATACCAAAGAGGTCCCCTATCATGGCCAGGGTGAATTATATGGACTTTTTGGACATCCTCTACTCCCTAGAAACCCAGATTGACATCTGTAAGTACGCCCATCACCCTCTTTTGCAGCTTCATGTTCGTTCCCATGTGTGGCGCTGCTTGAAATGGTTATTCTGTACTGCTGAGCGATCGAAAGCATCACACTCCCCATGTGTTGTTAGAGACTAATATGGGAATTTGGTCCAGCGCTTGGAAAAGTGCCCTCTGTCAAAAGCGATTTTCATGAGTTACAACGTCTCTTCTGTCAGGAGCAAACATAGGCATTCAGCCTATCTAAGTAAATCTTCGCCTTGTCCTTGAATTTCCCTATACAACCTTACTCAGAGCCTTAGTGGTTGCAATCACTATGTGGACTATCCACACGGTTGTCTTGGATGCCATTTCAGGATATACTCCCACCCTCCAGGAAGCCATACGCCGATTCCAGTCGCACATTATGGACCACTTTCAAGAATGGTTGTTTGGTTACTACCATCCTGTCAATGACAGTTGGTCTCATCCTAGTTTCCAGTTTGCTTCAGCACTTCAGACCCTTTCCTTCATACTTGCTCAATAGTGGCGCAAACCTCTACTCACAATACCCCTCTTCTATTATTTGGCGTTCCCGCTGGCAAAAGGAGACAACATTAGCTTCTATGGGGTCCTATAGCTACTATTAGTGCTTGATATCTTACATATCAGAAGTGTACATCTCATGGTCAGCCTTCCCCAAATAAAAAATAACTTTTAAAATAGATGAATAGAAGAAATTTTATAGCTAAACATATGGTAAATGGGTGAAAATTTGCTCTGGAGTATTTGACTCAGCTGGACCGAGCAACTCCCACAAACTATTGAGGTTTTGTCAAGGGGAGGTAGATCAGTTGCAGCAATTTCATCTTGGCTGGTTCAAGTGAGTTATTAAGACTTTCTGAAGCCTCAGCCAAGAAAAAAACTTGGATTAAAAGCACTTGGTTCATATAACTCATCAGGGCTGCTGTAAGCATCAGATTTAAAAAAGAGACGTGATGTAGTCAGTTAATTTGGCTGCTTAATTTGGCTCATCAGGAGTTCTAATACACCTGAACAATCAAATTTGATATTACTTTGTTGAAATTCAGTGGCCCCAATTTCAGTTCTGGAACCATGAAGAGCATCAGCGCAGAGGAAGGATAGGGGCGATGAATCATTTGGGTTGACTGTTTCATTGGTGAAACAGCAGCAACATTAGCACAAGTAAATGAAATGGCGTTAAGAATTTTGAGTTAGTAAAAACAATTTCATCACTAGAAGATTGAGGCATTTTAGTGAAGAGGAACAGAAGGGTCAATGAAACATTTGAGGTGGCTGTTTTATTGGCAAACCAGCAGGAAGCATCAATGCTGTCAAATGAAGATGCCGCCAATGATTTTGTATTGGTTGTCTATTTTCATCAACAGAGCAGCGAGGAGCATTGGGACCAAAATGGTGATACAATTATTTAAGGTAGCTATTCTTTTGACTCATCAAATGGTTCCTGCTCTGATGAAAAATTAAACTTGACTTCTTGGAATTCAGCATTGGTAACATTTAATTTTTAGAACACTCCACAAGTTTTATTAAATTATCCCAGGTTTTTTTTAAGATAGATGGGTAATTTGGCAGTGCTCTTTCAAGCGTTATCCAATATGGAAATAAAATTTCATGATTTATAGCGTCATAAATCATATCAAGTCCTTCTCAGCTGCTGGTAATTTACGAGTTTGTGGTCAACCTTTACAATTTGTTTAGCAGCCTCTTCAGCATTATCTTGATGAGTAAAGCTGGTTTTAATCCCATTGAATGTAGATAATTTAATCAACTTTAAATTTTACTTTCTCCATGGAAGTTTTCATTGTCTTAAGGTATCTGTGGTTTATACTATTTATTATATTTATGACATCAAGTTAGGTTAAAGCTCGTTTAAACCCTAGGCAGTAGGACCGGAACATATCCAGAAGGTGGAGGGGCTTCCTCTCATCCATTTCCATCATGCCCTGATTTTTAGAGTGTATCCTTTGGTGTATACATATTTTTTATTGCTGGTATTACTTGTGTAAAAAAATGTCTTCACCAGGTACCCTTAGAAGGGTCCCCAGCAGGATTATCAATGTTGGGTTTTCATCAAATTCTAAAGCTACAAAATTATTAGTTGCTAATAGCACCAGCATAACCTCCTAGTAGAACTTAGACCTCTAGGGAATTCTCTTGGCTGAATAACTCTTGTCAAGGAAGATCTCTGTTTATTAGAACAGGCAAAAATCTCTAGAAGAACCAACTAGGCAAAACAAACCTAAATGTAAAAATATATATATATTATATCACCCTAGCATTTTAAGTGTCTAGGAAAAAGAAAGATCAAGCGAAGGTTGGGAAAATCACCTGAGCATCTCAGAACATGATTTTCTAGGAGATTCACCCTGAGTATTTAATAAAAGTTTAACTATTGTATATGGGGATTTGTCAATGCTAAATAAGTTAAAGCTAAAAAGTAAACTTGCCTTCAGTCCAACAGAGCATTGATCGATAGAATAGAGAATTAATGTTAATGATACTTATGGGCCATCAGCCTGAAAAGCAATGTCAATAAATAATGATTAAATTAAAATATGAGGCAATTGAAAAAAGCTACTCAGACACCTAAAGTTGAGGCTTTACTTGAATTAAGACAAAGCCTAACAACCTCCTGAATCTGTTATTTTTTTAGTATTAGATGGTCTCAACCCAAGGGGGGATTCATCAATGTTTATTGAATTACGCCTGGGCTCCTAAGAGCCTGAGGCGAGGGAAGGGGAGGGAGGAGGCATCGAGAAAGGGAGGGGGGTTTGCGCGCCAGAGCCGTGCTGCAGTGACAACTGAGCGGGGAGGGTTGGCGACATAGTGCAGACCTTCAGGGCCATCTCAAAGTGTACCTGAAAGTGGGTGTTCATGTGTGGAAGGGTCCACACCTGCTGGTCAAAGGCAGCACGAAGGAAGGAGTTATGGATGGTCCAGATGGCTGTGGCATAGGCGAGGACACGGAGGGGTCGGTGGCAACCAGGCAATGTCTGCTCAAACATGAGGTCTTGCACAGGGTGTCCAGACCAGGGCTGAGAATGGAGGAGCGCGCGGGCCTTTGGCCAAAATGCGGCGACACCTGGACAGGTGAAAAAACGATGGAGGTGGGAGTCAATAGGCTCCACACAGCGGGGGCAGCTTCGGTGCTGGAAGGTAGGGCCAGTCCAGTCCCCTGTCCTGTATGAACAGTGGAGCACCCTCCATAAGGTGTTGGACACCTTTGCTGACAGGATGGGGTGATAGACGTCCTTCCACAATTCCTTAAGGTCAAATCTCACGGAGGGAGGGAGGAGCTCAAGGAGTCTCGGGTGGATGGGAGGACGATCTTGGGGGTTGAGTCGAGTTGTGACAACTTGTCCATTGTGCACAATTGCATGGCGACGTGGGCTGAGGCCAGGGCCTTCCCTTCTGTATGGGAAGGCATGGTGGATCCGCGCGCCTACTCGTTTCAGGGCAAGGAGAGCCTGGTTCCAGTAGGGGGATGAGGATGGTTTTAGGCGATGGCCTGGGTGGTTTGTGAGCCACTCCCCTAATGAGGTCAGAGATGATCTAGGAAGACCCAGAGCTGCTGACACTGACTGGCGGAGGGCGGGCGCCCATTGGGGCATGGGGGTCGCGTCCCAGCAGACAATCGGTCATAGGAACCTCAGGAAGATTGTGGTGGCGTGGGATTGTGTGTCCAGAAGCCCTAGGCCCCCTTCATTGCAGGGTCGAGCAATGGTTGAGAGGGCCATTGGTGGATGGTTTGAGCCCCAGATCCAACAGCGGAGGAGTACATTGAGCCGCGTATAAAAGGCATCTTTGAATGGGCAGACGTGCGCTAGGAACCAGACTTTGGAGAGGAGGAACACATTGGCCATCAGAGCTCGACCCTGGGGGGTGATGTGCCGCCAGTTCCAGCTGGCAATCCTGTAGTTAACTGCTGCGAGGAGCAAGTCCTCATTGTCTTTTAGCGCAACTCCTTGTTGGTTGGTGAGAACGCCCAGGTGACGGAAGGTACCGCGCTCAGGTTCAATACCAAATGGTGGGGGAAGGTGGGGGAGCCGACCTGCACAACTGTTGTCTTGGAGGTGTTGACCATGGCGTTGGACGCCTTGGTGTACCTCTCAATGGTCACAGCAGCGAGGGCAACATCCCCAGGGCAGCCAAATGCAATGGCAGTGTCATCTGCAAATGCCATGGTGCGTGTGGGGGCTTTACCTGGGACCAGAATCCCTGTTAGCTTGTCCTGTAAGGAGGCCAAGAGGGGGTCAAGGGTGATGTTAAAAAGGATAGGGCTCAGGGGGTCCCCTTGCCGGAGACCTTGTCCAACTGGTACTGCCACTGTAAAAACCATTGGCGCCAGGACTCTGGTGTGGAGCTGGTCATAGAGCGCTGATATCCAGCGCCTAGCTGCGGGTGGGAGATGGAAGCGGGCTAGGGAAGCATCAATATACTTCCAGGCTACCCGATCATATGCTTTCTCCATATCCAGAGAGAGCCACAAAGCCATTCACCTTACGAGAGTTAGCAGTCAAAGTCACGTGAAGGTCATTATAGTTGTCCCATAACGACCTCCCCGGAATAAAACCGTACTGAGATGGGGAGAGGCGAGGTGACACCCATTTGGTGATGCGGTTGGCCATATGCTTCGTGAAGAGCTTGTGGTCTGTGTTGATCAACGCTATGGGGCGCCATTTCGCCAGGTTTTCACGGTCTGACTTCTTGTGAATGAGGGTCGTGATTGAGTCTCTGGAGTCGGGGAGGACCTCGCCATTCACCAAGAGTGCAGCGAAGAGGTCGCGGAGGGTTCTGGCTATCACTGCAGGTTCCAGAAGGTACACCTCAAAGGGTATTCCGTCTGGGCCTGGGGCTTTAAGCCGTGGGGATTTCAGAAGGGTTTCCATTACCTCCTGGATGGAAATAGGCGCCAGTAGAGCCTCATCAGCCCGTGGGTCAATGGGCGGCTCTGGAGCCCGCCACAGGAAGTCTTGGATGTCCGATGGGTCCACCTGGGTGGCATGGAAGAGGCTGGAGTAGAAGCGGTGTAGTTCCTGCGTGATTTCCTCCTTGTCTGAAGTGATTGTAGTGCCAATCTTCAGTGCAGTAATATCCTGCGCTGTTGACCGGGCTTTCTGTTTCTGAAAGAAGAAGCGGGCGCGGTGTTCCCATTGAGCATAGTAATGAGATGTTGTAAAGTTTGCTGCCCGTTCTTCCTGCAGTGTGAGCTCCAAGCGGAGTGCTTCCTGCGCCGCTTCCCAGTCTTCCAACCATCTAGAGAGAGGCGAAGGCTGGCAGTTTCGCTCTAGATGTCTGATTCTGGCTTCCGCCCTTTTGACTCTGGCGCGAGCTGAAGTCATCTGGGCTTTGGTACAGTTGTAAGCAACGCGGGTGATGCCCTCCTTGATCACCGCCCATTTAGCCTTGTGGTCAAGCAGGTGGTGTGGGGGGGAGGTGAGAGTCTCCCGGATGGTCATAGACAGCTTCTCCTTAGTGAAGGGGTTGTTGAGAAGAGCTGGGGCAACCCTAGGCCAGAACCTACGCGACGGTCTAAGCGTGGTGGTGAGGACAACGGTGAGTGACCTGTGATCACTCAGATGGTTTTCACAAGAGATGGGAGAGGAGACGCGGCCAATTAGCAGGGGGCCAATCAGTGCCATATCTATGCGTGACGCTGACTGGAAAGCTCCTCCATCATACTGGATCCTAGTCATGCAACCTAAGCCAGACGCGGAGGGTGGAAGCGCATCTATAAAGCCACTCAGGCGAAGGAAATCCTGGAGGCGACTTGATCCAGGGCGTTCCTTTGCTGCAGGGGGGTAAGAGTCACGGACGCGACTTATGGTTGTGTTGAAATCTCCTAAGAGGACTGTATTCCGTGGGAGATTGAGTTGGAGGAGCTCTTCCAAGAGCCGATTTTGCTCCTGGACCTGCATTAGGCAGGTAGATGCTTGCAGCGAAGAAGGAGAAGTCAGGAGTGGTGAGTTTGGCCAGTATGAGGCGGCCACCTAGATATTGTGAAAAAGAATGGGTTTTAACCTGGGGATTCAAAACAATAAAGGGCGGCATGGTTTGTCCAGAAGGAGTTGCCTCCAAACTGTTCATTCCATGCAGATTGTTCGTGGGGGAGGATATGGGGCTCTGGACAGCAGCGATGTCAATTTTGCTGACCTGAAGTTTCGGAGGAGGTGGGCTCTCCGCTTAAAGTCCCGCAACCCATTTGCGTTGATGGATTGCAGGGCCAGGGTGCTGCCATGGGGACTCATAGCTGTTCCCCTCCATGTCCTGGGGGGTTGCCAGCGCTTAAACCTGCTGCTGTGAGGCGGCTAGTTTTGAGTCCTTTAGCTTGACTATTAGCTGCAATCCGTGAGGAGCGTCGAGGGTTCTGAGAGGGAAGGAGAGGTGGGGGCGGAGGACCCAGTAAGCCATCCTAGGATGCTGCCCCCGCTCCGTTGCAGGGGAAGGACCTGAGGGTGCTCAATGGCGACCTAGGCGGATTCCCCATTTTATGAGTCTGAGTCCATATTCACTTCCTCCAACACTGCAAAGGATCCGTGTGAAATGACTGTGGGGTTGGGGTAGGACTCTTTGAGGTGGCACTTCTACCGCAGGCCGCGAGTTGCCAGTCCATGCTGGTGGGCATAGCTCCATTGGGAGCTGAGGGTTGATGCGATAAATTGCTGGTGGAGGTTGGTGGGGGTGCTGCGGAGCCCTGAGTGGGGGTGGCTGACGAGGGGCGCCTTGTGAGAGATGCCTTGCGCTTGGTGAGAGAGGGAGTTGACTCTGGGAGATTGGAGGGGGTGCCCATTGGAAGGGGGCATGAGCGCAAAGGTATCCCATACCAATAGTGGGGTTAGCTGTTTCAACTGCTAGACGTAAGGCCTCAGGGGACAGGTCTTGAACAGGGAGCCCATTGTGTGGGTTGTGGAATTGCTGCTGCAGCCACGTGGGAATTGTTTTTGGCCTGGTTTAGGCCCCTGGGTGGTGGCTAAGAGGGCTTGTTTTCGATCTGTGCAGCCACTATACAAGTGTCCAAGACCGTTACACCATGAACACCGGGGCGCACCTGATCAGGGTCGACAAAGAAGATCTCAGGGCATGCCCCAACTACCGCTACACGAGGAATAACCTCAATGTTGCGGGATACAGTGGGGGAGGGGATGAACGACGCCCAAGCAGTGTGAGCTCTTTGAGTGGGAGCATAGTAAGAGGGGACGCTAAAGTCCACTGAAAGAACAGACCCAAACTCCATTAAACCACGATGGAGCACCAGTTTAAGAGACTCAGGATCAACAGTCGTTGGTAGGTTGGAAAAAGTAACCCATGAAATTTTCTCCAGGTGAGAGAGTGTGCGGGAGATGCGAAGAGATCCGCGTGGAATAATGACCTGGAGGGTGGCAGCATGGTCAGCAAGGGCAGCTTCAGTGAAGCCCACATCGATGTAGTGGCCATCCACTGATTCATGGATGGTGGTGTTAATTGCTAATGTCTCCGCGATCGCTGCAAAGTATGAGAAGTAATCCTCTGTATAGAATTCAACAGGGTTATGCCCATAATAAGCCAAATTGCGTGGGAGAGGGTTGAGCGAGGTAGAGCTTTTTGCGCTCTAGTTTCGGCCCATTTCTTTTTAACATCAGCAATAAACGCCACTTCACGGGGATCAGCTTTGGGTAGCGTTGGTGCCAGAGGTCTTTGCCACGCCCCAGTGGCTCCTTTGGTACGTTTGTGTTTGCTTTGGGCTGCAATCGCAGGTTGAGTGTGAGCTGGTGGTTTGGACAAGTTTGCGGAGTTCCCTTGTTTCTGGAATGTTACAGCAGTTGCTGGCGTCATATTGAATTGAGGGGCGGTTTGTTGGGCCTCGCTAAATTGGGGAGGCCCATCCAGATTGGAATTAACTCCAGCCAGTTGGGAGGAGGGAGATGTTTCATCACCATCCCAATCTATTTGGGTAAATTCAGCCCGAGTATTTGCTGTGATTTCGTGGGCAAAACTCACTGGCTGATTGGTGAATTGGTCATTTACAGCATATTGAGATAAAGTGCCGACTTGAGAAGTGCCGATTATGGGGTTTAAATGGGACGGGTGAGATTGGAACTGGTGTGAAGTTCCAAAATCTGAACCATTTAAATCCCCTTTGGGAAGAGTAGATTGTCCCAATTTGGTGCATAGTGAACCAGAATGTGCGGCTAATCCAACCTTACATCCGAGGGTTTGGGGGCCAGGTGATTGTTGGGCCTCGCTAAATTGGGGAGTCCCATCCAGATTGGAATTAACTCCAGCCAATTGGGAGGAGGGCGATGTTTCATCACCATCCCAATCTATTTGGGTAAATTCAGCCCGAGTATTTGCTGTGATTTCATGGGCAAAACTCATTGGCTTATTGGTGAATTGGTCGTTTTCAGCATATTGAGATAAAGTGCCGACTTGAGAAGTGCCAATTATGGGGTTTAAATGGGACGGGTGAGATTGAAACTGGTGTGAAGTTCCAAAATCCGAACCATTTGAATCCTCATTGGGAAGAGTAGATTGTCCCAATTTGGTGCTTAGTGAACCAGAATGTGCGGCTAATCCAACCTTACATCTGAGGGTTTGGGGGCCAGGTAGCTGGGTATCGCCCCTCATGGAGGGAGCCAGAAACACGGCGTCAGCAATAATAGATGGGGCTGAATTAGCTGACACAATGGGGGAGGTGAATGTCTGGATGGGCTGAGTTGCATTCAACTGAGCAGACGCCATTAAAACAGTGTGGGTGATGGCCTCCTTGGTTGGAGGGCCCAGCGGGTTGGTGGGAGGCAGCGCACACAGAGCTGTTAGGCGTGCAGGTTGCAGAAGTGCGATCAGGTGAACTGGCGCTAGTTGGAGTAGCTCCAGGTTGGGGGGTGGTGCTTGCTTTCATGGCTGCTGCTTGAGAGCGGGTGATTCTGGTTGACCCTGAGGTGGTTAACCGAGGGTTACTTCGTTTGAGGGTGGTGCTGGCTCGTTTGGCATAGCCTGCGGGTTCTTTTGCGGGGTTTTCACGCCATACTTGCTAATAGTTTTCGTAAATCTCTTTAGTGGAGCTAAATTTCAGGATGAATTGATTTTTGAAAAGTGATGCTTAGCAGAAAGAGATCAAAATCTGGTATCCTGAATCTGTTCTTAATAAAGTGGAATGTTATAAAGGGTGGTTAGCTGAGTGGGTAAAACTGCTTCCACCTCAAGTGCAGGTTTTGAGTTCAGAACCTGTACTGGCTAGAAAAATTTTCAGTGTAATATATTTGTCCCAAGGTCAACCCACCTTGAATACTTTTAAAGTGAAACGTTATACTTAAACCATGTTTACTCTTTTCAAAGGTTATCTTTTGCATATTTAATTGTATTCTAGAGGCTGAGTATTGCCCACCCCATAGCATTTTTATAGGATGCTTTGAGAGATTAATGACTTTTCTGTATATAAGGCTTATTGGGTAAGATTTAAGAAATTTCAGTGAGAGGCTTACCCTGTGCAGTAGGACGAAAAGAACCGTGCACTTCACAAGGTCCATAATCACTTTACCAGCTTACTAAGCCAGCTAATATATATGCAGAGGCAGAAATAATAATCCTGTATGGAGGGGCATTATCATCCATATACACTGGAAAGGTATTGTCAAGAGAGTGTCTGTAGCTCTCTTGTTCCTAGAGAGGTGATGTGGAAGCACAGATACACCATCAAGAAACTAGCTGTTAGCAAGATTGAAAACAGGGTACTGCAGAGGGTGCCGAGAGAAAAAGTGACTCATGTCAAGGGTGTACAACGCGGTATATAGTAGTAGATAGTTAATAAACAACAAAACTTGAATGGACCCTGTCATGGAAACGGCAGAAGAAGTTTAGACCAGCCTGCCAGTCAGGATGCGTGAGCGCCCAAAAAGCAAGCCAGAATGGCAGAGGCATTGCCAACTGAACAACGTGATATGGAGCCAGGCATTGTGAAATGATGAATTGTTGGCGTAGAACAAAAGTGAACATGATCCTGACAATGAACCACAATGTGCCCATTCCCAACCCAGGGGGTCTTGCTGCAGGGGGTGGGATCACAGAAATAGTTTCGATGAGTTCATCGCCATATGGGGTCATTTCAACCATGGAGGCAAGGAGATGGATTCTCTCCCGCAGTTGTTGGATGTAAGGCCACAAGATCCCCATGTAATGTTCCCGTAAGTTCATGATAGCAGGATTATAGTACCAAAAATATCTGACTCGCTGAATCCAATCAACGATGGAGGGGGCCATAGTGACCATAAGTACTGGTAGAGCCCATCTGGTATACGGACTGACAGGCCACCAGTGAAACGCCATTTGGGATGCAGTCAGAAAGAACAATGCAATAAAATTGATTGGTTTTTTTTTTAAAATTTTTTTGAAGAAAAAGGAAGAAAATTGACCAACAATTTTCTCAGTGCAATGCAACTGATTAAATAGTGGTCAATTGGGGTAGTGACAAGCCAGGATCAGGACCCTCAATTTTGGCCTAACCAGCAAATTTTTGGGAATGAGCAGGTTTTATTCCCTGGGAACTGACATCAAAAAATGTGGTGGCAGGCCAAGTTGCTGTCAGTTCAACATCAAACAACTGAACCAAGGCTTAGCTGCATTTCTGATGGTTGGCACGATGGCATTTGGCCCAATGAGCAATGAGAATCCCCCAAGGCCACCCCACATATGGTCAGGTCTATTTGGTTGGAAACGGGTTCAGGATGCCCAACCCACCCGTGCTCAGTTGCTGGACCATTCTTTCAGTCAGTGGCATTGCATCAGCTGCAACACCTGAATTATCCACGGGGCCTTTGAACTCTCATCGATGACATCTGATGCTATAGCCTACCCCCATCAAGGATGATCCCCAATGACTTTGGTAGGGTGATTTGTTTGATCGGCATATTGATCAAATTGAAGCTGCCAGGTGTTCCAGCTGATAACTCAGTTTTCATGCCTTTCCAGCCATTTGAGATCCAAACATTGGCAAGATTGCCACTCGAATTAGAACCAATTGATTTCAATTTGATTAATTTTGGCATAAATTTCACTGATTCCCTGTAACAGTTCTGGTGAGGTGAGTACAGGTACTGGGGTTGTAATCTGAAGCGGAAGAGCTGTTACCCAGTGCTCATCTACTATGTGAGCGAGATCGCCCTGAGTAACAAGGGGTACTGCCATCCTCTTCAGTGCCTTCTTGATTGGGAACAGAAAAATGGCCTGATCAACAGTCAGGGGACGTTCCCCAGGACTTACATTACCTTTTCCTTTTTCAAGAGGAAGGGCCCCCACCACCGGGAAACTGCACCAGAGCCACATTCTTATGCACCTTGAGTAACTTGATTGCCATAATCGTTGTGACTTTTGGGTGGGCGGGGAGCTGTGGGGTGGGATGTGTGAACGTTTCAACCAGGTCCATGAAATTTGTGCAATCGCGCGCCTTGACCCAACTGTTTTCATAGGCTGGATACCCTTTCCAGGCCATGAGATATTGTACAGAACGCTGGGATTTCTGGGATGCCAGGATAGCCTCTAACTCGGCTTCTTCCCCATCTTCAATGACAATCAGTTCCAGTTCCATGGGAATTGCACCCTTGAAGGGCGACAGCTGGGAAACATGGAAAACAAGATGTTGCTTCCAATGTGCAGGGAGCTTCAGTCAGAACGCCCCATTCCCCAGTTCTTCCTCCACCAAATGGGGGCCCGAGCATTTACTAGCAAATTTGTGGGAAGGGGTCTGAATTCTTAAGTGATGGGTATTGAGCATGACATAGGAACCCACTGTAAAATTGTGACCTGAAAGATGCTTACAATCCGCAAACTGCTTGTAGTCATCTATGGCTTTGGTGAGGTGTTCCTGCACTAAGGCTTGAGTTGATATGATATGGGCAGCATGGTCCGCGGCATCTTGAACCTCAGGCCGCAAACACGGCCTGACCAAAAATGAGGGATTGTAACCCAACATTGCTTCATAGGGGAAAACCCCATGACATGTGGGTCCCATTATTGTAAGCGAATTGGGCAAGAGGGAGGTTATTGGCCCAAGTATCCTGTGCAGCTGAAGCATAGCAACGCAGGTACTGTTCAAGAACTTTATTGACCTGCTTGGTCTATCTGTTGGACTGGGGATGATACGCCATGGATTGACAGGGGGGATATTTTCAAAACTGATAGGAGGAGTTAACTCCAAAACCGCTCGGTAACTGTGAATCACAGTCACTGATAATCTCCTGGGGAGACTAAACATTGAAAACACATGGCATATAAAAAGGCAGGCAGTTTCTTCCAACATAATCGTGGAAGTACAATGTATAAAAAGGGAAAATTTTGTGAAGCGATCCACCACTACCATCACCTCTGTGAACCTGTTAGAACAGGGGAGTTTGACAATAAAGTCCATGGACACCAATGTCCATGGGCCCTCTGCCTGCTGTAAGTGGTGCAGGAGGCCGTTGGAGCAATCTGACTTAGCCCTGGCACAAGTAACACAATTGGCGATCCAGGCCAGAACCTCTCTAGTCAGACCTGCCCAATTGAAGGTCCTCTTGATCAAATCGATGCATTTTTTGTTGCCAGGATGTCCGACCATGGGGGGATCATGATGTGCACGGAATACCTCTGTTCAGAAGGAGGGGGAACCCAGATGTGAGACTGAAAGTAAATGAGTTCCTCCTCTAAGGAGTATAGGGAAAGTTTGTGACTCAGGTGAGCCAACTGATAGACCAACTCTACGCACTCAGGGCAGGCCATTTGACTGGCTAAAACCTGAGCCACTAGTGGGGCGTCAGGAGCCAAAGTGATGGATGAGATGATGGGGGGAACAATCAAAAAATTTGGGCAGCAGAAATCATGGTAACGAGGTCCACTTTCTCTGGGTCTGAGGAACAGTGGGTGGGGCTGCAACTTAGGAAATCAGGAAGTACGTTGAGCTCACCTTTTATGAATTCATAACTAAAGTTAAAACTGCACAGGCCCCAGTAGGTTTGGGCTTACTGATGCACCAATTTTTGGGGTTTGCGAAAATACAAAAGGACATGGTGATCTGTGCAGACCATTAATTCATGTTGAGCACCATGCAACAGATACCTCCAATGAGTTAATGCCCATGCAACAGCTGCCAATTCCTTGTCATAGATGGCTCAAGACTGCTCCATGACCATGAACTTCTGGGAAAAGTAAGTGACTGGGTGTTCTAAACCCTCATGCTCCTGAAGCAACACCGCTCCCACTGCTACTGATGAGGCATCACATGCAACAATATATGGCTTAAGGGATCGGCATGCTTCAAAATGGGTGGAGACATGAACACCCCTTTGATCAATTCAAATGCCTACTGACATTTGGGCATCCAGCGAAACGATATGTTTTTCCCTGTAAGGGGGTGGAGCGGTGAGGCCAGCTGGGAAAGTGCCAGGGAAAATTTTTTAGGAAATTGATGGTTCCCAAGAAACTCTGAAGTTGATTTTGTGTAGTCGGGGTTGGGCATTCTCAGATCATGTCTAACTTGTTGGGGGGATTGCATAACTGTCTTTGAGGATGAGGTTCCTGAGGAAAGTAACCTCCTCCTTGTAAAACTCGCACATGGAAGGCTTGACAAACAAGCCTGCCTTATGCAAGGCGGCCACCACTGTTTCCAAGTCAGTAACATGTTGTTTGGGAGTCAGGGAGTGAACCAGAATATCATTGATGTATGCAACTGCACAGGTAAACTGGAGGTCACCCACTACATTTTTGATCATATGTTGAAACATAGCGGGAGCATTTTTCAGCCCAAAGGGCATAACACGGAATTGAAAAATGCCGCGCTTCATCCAGATTGCTGTTAACCATTCCTGCCCTTTCATTACCCAAATTTGGTTGAAGGCGTTCACCAGATCCAGCTTAGAGAACACGGAATTTGGCAATTGCCTAGCTGATCATCTGCTCCAGAGGCAGGGGTAGTGATCAGAAACCGTTATTTTGTTCAAATGGCCATAATCCATGCAGGGGCGTAGATTACCATCAACTTTTTTGGTGAAGATGATGGGGGAGGCGATGGGTGAGATCTCCTTGAACAACCACCCTTTTCTCAGCATATCATCCAACCAGTTATTGAGTGCAACTTCTTCCTTCGCTGTATGGGGATACAATGGACAGTGATGTTCACCAACTCCACGGTCATTCAAAACCCACAATCAAACCTAGTGTGCGGGTGCAGGCGATTTGCCTTTTCCAAGTCAAAGATTCTCCAATAGCACATTAAGCTCTCAGGAAAAAAAGCCAGAATGCCCGCAGAAGTGATTAAGGAAGTGATGGAACTGGTTCCTTGTGTCTTCTTAAGGGTGTCAATCAAGGAAAATTCTCCTCCAGATGATCATTGGTAAATGACAACGTATTAGACTCCAAGTGAATCTTAAAACGTTGTTGACGCCACCACCCCACACCTAAGATCACTGGAAACACCAGGTTCAGCATGGCCAAAAAAACGATTTCAGAAGCTGAACTGGTGGATTGAAAAAGGCACTGGTCGGCAAATGACATATGAGGTCTGGGAAGCAGATGAGGCTACCATCACTGAGGGACCCGCATCCATTTCCAGCTCTAATTGTTGAGCCAACTTGACACTCATGAAATTCCCTGTGGCTCTGGTATCCACCAGGGCCTCAAAGGAAACATGATGTGAGCTGACACTGATCTTCATGGGCAATAGGAAATAAGCGAAGTTTTGTTTATTGGAAGATTTTACTGACTCTTTTGTGACTGAAGAAATAACTGGCATATTGGGGGTAAGATTAGGGGTTTTTGCTGGAGCAAAAATTGGGAGTATGAGGGCGGTGGAAATGACTTCCTCCATTTGGGCCACAACAGATTCATTTATAGGTGACTCTGAATTGATCAACTCAGACACAGGGGTTACGACAGGATCAGTACCCAGATCTACCACTAGTTCAGAGGTAGGCGCGTCATCTGCATCTACTTTGGGTAACCCAATCATAAAATTTCCCTTTTGATAATGGTCAACATGGCGGGGGAAGGCATTAATGGTGGTTGCGGTGGCACATATATGATCTACTGATCCTTGGATGGTGGAACAGACCTCGTGATGAACAGAAACTGAATCCAAGCCTGATCTAAAGACTGCCTGAAGCATATCAATAGAGATTATCAATGTGGGGGCCAGTTCACGGAAGGTAGAGATCAAAGAAACCAGAATAGGAGCCTCAGCTATGGCATAGATCAATCTGAATAAGTGGTCTGATTGTGACACAGGGGGTTTCAGGGCAGCTGACATGAAAGCCATCGGTGGGGTGTGGTCTCCTGCTTGTGAGGAGGAGCACAAAAGGCCTTTAACCCAACAGCGTGCATCCTCATACACAGCGTCTAACAACGCAAGCCCTTGTTGGGCATGAGATAACGCGGAAGTGTTGTTAAGCGCAATAGCTGTACGCATTTGCACCTCAGCAAGAGCATCAAGGACTTGATTGACGATCTCCTGAGAAGGGACACTCGAGCTTCCTTCCAGGCTAGTGAAAGGAGGAGGAGCCACAATCCGCGCTGCTTATGTGGATTGAAGAAGATTTCCCAAGGTAGAGCGAATACTTCTCCCACTTTTGTAGGTGACCAAAGAAACAACAATCAGTAAGCTACTGATTGCACATTAATTTGACAAAGGGTAATTACTGCAGGGACCAGTTCGAAGAACAAGGTGGAAGTGGCTGAAAATAATGGTTGGTCAATTATGTCATGGAAATGGCAGAAGAAGTTTAGACCAGCCTGCCAGTCAGGATGCGTGAGCACCCAAAAAGCAAGCCAGAATGGCAGAGGCATTGCCAACTGAACAACGTGATATGGAGCCAGGCATTGTGAAATGATGAATTGTTGGCGTAGAACAACAGTGAATATGATCCTGACAATGAACCACAATTTGCCCATTTCCAACCCAGGGGGTCAGCTGCAGGGGGTGGGATCACAGAAATAGTTTCGATGAGTTCATCGCCATATGGGGTCATTTCAACCAGGGAGGCAAGGAGATGGATTCTCTCCCGCAGTTGGTGGATGTAAGGCCACAAGATCCCCATGTAATGTTCCCGTAAGTTCATGATAGCAGGATTATAGTACCAAAAATATCTGACTCGCTGAATCCAATCAACGATGGAGGGGGCCATAGTGACCATAAGTACTGGTAGAGCCCATCTGGTATACGGACTGACAGGCCACCAGTGAAACGCCATTTGGGATGCAGTCAGAAAGAACAAAGCAATAAAATTGATTGGTTTTTTTGAGAAAATTTTTATTGAAGGAAAAGGAAGAAAATTGACCAACAATTTTCTCAGTGCAATGCAACTGATTAAATAGTGGTCAATTGGGGTAGTGACAAGCCAGGATCAGGACCCTCAATTTTGGCCTAACCAGCAAATTATTTGGGAATGGGTAGGTTTATTCCCTGGGAAGTGACATCAAAAAATTTGGTGGCAGGCCAAGTCGCTGTCAGTTCAACATCAAACAACTGAACCAAGGCTTAGCTGCATTTCTGATGGTTGGCACGATGGCATTTGGCCCAATGAGCAATGAGAATCCCCCAAGGCCACCCCACATAGGGTCAGGTCTATTTGGTTGGAAACGGGTTCAGGATGCCCAACCCACCCGTGCTCAGTTGCTGGGCCATTTGTTTGGTCAGTGGCATTGCATCGGCTGCAACACCTGAATTATCCACAAGGACTTTGAACTCTCATCGATGACATCTGATGCTATAGTTTACCCCCATCAAGGATGATCTCCAATGACTTTGGTAGGGAGGTAATTTGTTTGATTAGCATACTGATTGAATTGAAGCTGTTGGGTGTTCCAGCTGATAACTCAGTCTTCATGACTTTCCAGCCATTTGAGATCCAAACATTGGCCAGATTGCCACTCGAATTAGATCCAATTGATTTCAATTCAACAATCTCAGTGCAGATTTCACTGATTCCCCATAACAGTTCTGCCAAGGTGAGTATGGGTACTGGGGGTGGAATCTGAAGCGGAAGAGCTGTTACCCAGTGCTTGTCTACTACATATCTGAGATCGCCCTGAGTAATGAGGGTACTGCCATCCTCTTTGGTGCCTTCTTACTTGGGAACAGAAAAATGGCCTGATCAACAGCCAGGGGACGTTCCTGGGACTTACAGACCCCAAAGGGTTCCATAACCAAGTGGAGATCTGTACTAGAGTTCTTAGGTGCCTCAATCTGGAGGTGGCCGGGGCATCCCAGAGGTGCATCAGATATGGTAAATAAATTTGTTAAAATAAAGTAACTAACGTTGTTAGAGACCTCCTCAATAAGGTCTGTGCACAGTTTTGCCCAAGGGACCATAAATACCATAAAAACTATCAGGGAATTTATTAGGAAGTCAGCCAACAAGGCAAGGTGGTCTCATGGAAACATAATTTAAACAATGAGGCAAGTCATTAATTTATGAAGTGGTGCTAATTTTAAGTAAACCAATAGGCACATGCTACCATTAGCCAGGGTAATGTAACTCAAAATTGATTAAAATTTGAGTTATAGATTGTAACTGAACTCATTTCAGTTTGGTAATTTTAAAATTTTAATGGGATAAAAACCTTGTTCCTCAAGCAACCATAACAAACTTCCAGATGAGAATGTAGCTGGTGCATTGTAACACCATGGCTGTAATTTCAAGCCAAGCATCATGCACATTCCTAGACCAACCTGGGAATATCTCACCTGTACCCAGCATTGGTCCAGGGTATTTTAAGGTCAGAAAGGCCTTCCAACTTAACATTCATGGACTACTGACGTCTAGCTTTATCCTTACAATCTATGCCCTAAATTATGTCATGGAGCCATGACATTACCCTCTCATTTTTTTGTGGCTTCATTCCCACCCCTCCAGGGGCTCTTACCATGAAAAAGTTCGTGTGGGCTGTGGCCAGCTTCATGGCAACAATGGTTTGCTTTGACTTAGGTCCTGTAGCTTTGGGGAAACGCTCATGAAAAACTTCTATCATATCTTGGGCATGGGTGAAGTTATGCGCTGGTACCCAACTGTTCTCTGATGCGTCAACTCCCTTCCAGGTTACAAGGTACTCAAGCCTTCTTTTACTTGGCATGAAGCTACTATCTTCTCCACTTCCCACTCCGGAGCCACATCTATGAGATAAGCCTATGAAGTCTCCAATTGGGGCCCTCAAACAACGTAAGCTTACTTTCATGTAAGATGGCAAAAAATTTGAATAACATAGGAAGATTCAGCTGTTATGAGGCGTGACCCACCTTTCTGACAATGTGATAAGGTTCAATCCTCTTCAATCCCAGCTTTTTGCATGGCTTCTTGCTAAGGATGTTTCTAGCATCAAGAATCACAGATCACCTTCCTTGTATGCAGGACCTACTAGTCGTTTTCTGTATACATTTTTAAAATAAGCTTATTTTGTCACATCCAGATTTGTGTTCATCCCCTGGTGTACTTTCCTGATTTTCTTTGCAAAGTCAACCATTGCTTCCACATTGGATCCACAACTGCGCTCCATGTTGAAGTTGTGGTTAAATCATATTTGACAAAAAAGGGGGAACAACCAATAGATGCATGTTGAGCATTGTTATAGCTGAATTGAGCCATGGGGTGATGGGAAACCTAATCTGAATGATCCACGGCAGTGTAACATCACAGAACTTTTTAAGCATTATCTTACTCATTCAGTCTGCTCATCTGATTAGGAGTGATAGGCAGTTGAATGGCAATGTTGAATATGAAGAGTCTTATACAACTCTTCCCAAATGACAGAGGTAAACTGAGGCTCATGTTCACTAATTACTTCTTGTGGGATCCTGTGAAGAGCAAACACATGTGATATGAAGAGCTTATCTATCTCAAGCATGGTCACAGTGGTTCTGCAGGAAGTAAAGTGGGCAAACTTTGTAAAATGGTACACAATTATTGTAAGGAGAGTGTCTATAACTCTCCTGTTCCCAGCGTGGCAGTGCACGATGCACAAGGCCAACGCCAGGGAACTAGCTGTTAGTGCTAAAAGTAATTAGAGCCCAGCAGAGGGTGCTGGGCAATAACCACTATGGCACAAGAGTGGGAGTTTTACAATAAAAACCCCATTAAAAGCAATGTGGTGCACATATCAAAAGGGGCTAAGTGACCCAGTTTGGAGGGAACCTGGGTGAACAAATGGTGCACAAGGTGAGAGCTGCAATGTGCTTGCAATGTCAAGGGTAACAGAGCGCGAGACCTCCTTGAAGAGGTTCGCGCACAGGACCGTTCAGAATATCATAAAGTTTAAAAAAATGTAAGTGGGAAAGGTCTATTCAGGAAGTTGACTAACAAGGAATGTTGGTCAGGGAAAACATATTTAAGCTCAGATGGGGGAATATGGGATGTGCTGCAGAGGGCCCAAGCACCTCCCCACCAATAGGTCAACGCTGCCATCCAAATTGGTGGAATTAGCTGAAACTGACTTCACTCAAGTGATCAACTGAAGTTGATTTTTGGCCTGAATGGGTTGTTTTGTAAATGGAACGGGTTTTGAAACCCCATTCCTCAACAAAACAAATTGAAACATCCACATTAATTTGGTAAACTGTCCGCTTTAACGCCTGGACTGACGTAAGGGGCTGGGCATTTAGCACCCCACTAGTACCAACCTAGAAATATTTTGCCCTTACCCAGCGTTGGTCTAGGGTGTGCCTCAGGTCAGGGAGGGCCTGGAGCGTCACCTTCTGGCCTCCTGGCGCCCAGCCTTATCTTTGGGGTTGATCCCCATTATGATGTCATGTGCACATGACAACTATCATGATGGCATTGTAGTTATAAGATAAAGGTAATTTCACAATGAAATCCACCAATAAGGAAGTTCAAGGCCCTTCAGCATTTTTAACTGGTACCAACAACCTTGCAAGAGTCTGGAAATTTGGTTTCATTTGGTTGCAGGCCATGCACTTTTTACAATAACTGGCAACTTACACGGCTAACCCTTTCAATTGTAATTATGGTGAATTAACTCTAGAGTCTTCACCTTTCCAGGATGTCCAACGGTAATTAAATCATGATGGTCCTGGATAATTTCCAAACAAAGGGGTCCATAGAATATCCATAGGCATCCTTGAAACCACATCATCTCTTCTTTCACATGGTACCCTCTAATAATATCTTCCTGATCTAATTTGCTCTTGGCGAGTACAATAGTATATTCTTCTGACAAGGGCTGTGAAAGGACCACCTTTCTGAACATACCATATTCCTCCTCATTTTCCAGAGGAGCAATCGCTGACCATGGGTCATGAGAGAGGGATGTTGGGACACAATATTAATTGGTGGAATCATCAAGTATGCGTTGTGTATCTCTACCTCCTTAGGATTTGGAGCTAGTGCAGGGTTGCGGCTCAAAGCATCCACCAAACCATTCTCCTTGCCTTTTGTAAAATCAAAAAAACACAAATTGAGCCAGTGTCTCATGCCAGCGGGTATGCCGTGGGTTCAAGACATGAGGTGCGTGATAGTACAACAAGGCATGGTGCTCTGTATGAATACAAAAGAGTTGGGATGAGCCATGCAAGTGATGCCAATAAGTCAGCGCCTCAACCACTGCCAATAACTCTTTATCATACAGCTTAGTTTAACTCAGGTAGAGACATCTTCCAAGAAAAATATCCCACCAGATGCTCTATTTTATCTCCGCCTACTTGTAACAAGGCAGCCACTATGGAGAAGTTGAAGGCATCAGTAGCCACAATAAACTCCTTTATGGGATCTACATGGCAAAGGATGAATGTGGACAACAGGGTGCACTTTACCGCTTAGAAGGCATCCTGAAAAATGGGGACTACTGAAGCACTTTATCTCCACTCACTTTATATAAGGGTGCCACCACCTCAGAAAAATTTGGCATAATTTTCTTAAGAAATGTACACGTCCTCAAGAAATTCCTCAATTCCTTAACTGAAGTTGGGGTTGGCTACTCATAAATCACCCTCTCCTTGTCTGGAGTTATCATTTGGCCTTGATCAAACATAATGTTGCCCATAGTATGACCTGTGACTTAAAGAACTTGCACTTACTATTTTTAGTGTAAAGTCATCTTCCCTTAAACTCTCCATCACTTGCTTCAGGTGTATAGCATTGGACTCTATATTGGTGGAAACCCCAGAATATCATCCAAGTAGGACACCGCGAAAACACCCAGCAGGTCCCCAAGACCACATCTATATAACGTTGAAAGATAGTCAGGGTGTATTTAAGCCCAAAGGGCATAATCTAAATCCAGAGATTTTTTGGGTATGGAATGCGGTTAGACACTCCTGGCCCTTCTTGATCCAGATATGGTTGAATGCTTTTATGCAATCCAGTTTATAAAAAAAATCCTTCTCCAAATAGTGAGCAATCTGGAATTCCACTGAGTGGTAGCAGATCTGTACTGTGACGTCGTTGAGATTCCCATAATCTACACACAGGCATAAGGTACCATCAGCTTTCTCCACAAAAACAAGTGTGGAGCACACTGGGGAGGTATGCTGGAATATTGCACCTTTAGTTAACTGCTCTTTAACCCACACATATATTTTGCTTCCTCCTGTACAGTCAAAGGATAAATGGGAGAAGATATATACACCAGATCAACAGCGAGTTTAAATGTGCAATCAAACTCTGGATGTGCTGATATTACATTGGCTGAAGCCGCATCAAATAAAGATTTTAGCCCTTCCAAACAGGAAGGTAAAAGTACCTCCTAAGAAGGCTTCAGCAACGGAACAAGACTGAGAGTGTGGACCTTGGGCCACTGAGGCAAATTGACATGGTAGTTAGCTTCAGATAAAGGGACTACTAGTTTTTGACCATTCTTTAAAGTTAAGGCAAGGTGTTGTCTTTCAAATTGGTTCTGATGTCAAACTTTCGCCACCACTCCACTCCTAAAATAACAGGGTACAAGAGATTTTTATTTCTTGGAAGTGGTCAGCCAGGTATTTGCCAACTTGATAATATACTAACCTTAGAACCTTCAGCTGTATAATACCTTGGAAAGCCCCTCCCTTAACCATACCACCTGGCAAGTAACTCAACTCAAGGTATTCAGTTAGTTCTTGGTCAATAAAATTCTTGTAGGCTTCTGTATCCACCAAAATAGTTGTGTTAATTTTTTCTAAAGAGGATGAAAAGGTAGCAGTCAACAACAGATATCCAGAATAGTCTTTAATCAAAGCAGAAAATGCTAACATCTCTCCAGGAAACCCTTCATTAGGCATAAGCATGCCTTTTTTTAGTACTAGATGGTCCCAACCCGAGGGGGATTCATTGATGTTTATTGAATTACGCCTGGGCTCCTAAGAGCCTGAGGTGAGGAAGGGGAGGAGGAGGCATCGAAAGGGAGGGGTTTGCGCGCAGAGCCATGCTGCAGTGACAACTGAGCGGGGAGGGTTGGCGACATAGTGCAGACCTTCAGGGCCATCTCAAAGTGTACCTGAAAGTGGGTGATCATGTGTGGAAGGGTCCACACCTGCTGGTCAAAGGCAGCACGAAAGAAGGAGTTGTGGATGGTCCAGATGGCTGTGGCATAGGCGAGGACACGGAGGGGTCAGTGGCAACCAGGCAATGTCTGCTCAAACATGAGGTCTTGCCCAGGGTGTCCAGACCAGGGCTGAGCATGGAGGAGCGCGCAGGCCTTTGGCCAAAATGTGGTAACACCTGGACAGGTGAAAAAATGATGGAGGTGGGAGTCAATAGGCTCCGCACAGCGGGGGCAGCTTCAGTGCTGGAAGGTAGGGCCAGTCCTGTCCCCTGTCCTGTATGAACAGTGGAGAACCCTCCATAAGGTGCTGGACACCTTTTCTGACAGGATGGTGTGATAGACGTCCTTCCACAATTCCTTAAGGTTGAATCTCACGGAGGGAGGGAGGAGCTCAAGGAGTCTTGGGCGGATGGGAGGACGATCTTGGGGGTTGAGGCGAGTTGTGACAACTTGTCCATTGTGCACAATTGCATGGCGATGGGGGCTGAGGCCAGGGCCTTCCCTTCTGTACGGGAAGACATGGTGGATCCACGCGCCTACTCATTTCAGGGCAAGGAGAGCCTGGTTCCAGTAGGGGGATGAAGATGGTTTCAGGCGATAACCTGGGTGGTTTGTGAGCCACTCCCCTAATGAGGTCAGAGATGCCTTAGGAAGACCCAGAGCTGCTGACACTGACTGGCGGAGGGCGGGCGCCCATTAGGGCATAGGGGTCGCGTTTCAGCAGACAATCGGCCATAGGAACTTCAGGAAGTTTGTGGTGGCGTGGGATCGCGTGTCCAGAAGCCCTAGGCCCCCTTCATTGCAGGGTTGGGCAATGGTTGAGATGGCCATTGGTGGATGGTTTGAGCCCCAGATCCAACAGCGGAGGAATACATTGAGCCGCATATAAAAGGCATCTTTGAATGGGCAGACGTGCCTAGGAACCAGACTTTGGAGAGGAGGAACACTTTGGCCATCAGAGCTTGACCCTGGGGGTGATGTGCCACCAGTTCCAGCTGGCAATCCTAGAGTTAACTGCTGCAAGGAGCAAGTCCTCATTATCTTTTAGCGCAACTCCTTGTTGGTTGGTGAGAACGCCCTGGTGACGGAAGGTACCGCACACAGGTTCAATACCAAATGGTGGGGGGAAGGTGGGGGAGCCGACCTGTACAACTGTTGTCTTGGAGGTGTTGACCATGGCGTTGGACGCCTTGGTGTACCTCTCAATGGTCACAGCAGCGAGGGCAACATCCCCAGGGCAGCCAAATGCAATGGCGGTGTCATCTGCAAATGCCATGGTGTGGGTGAAGATTTACCTGGGACCAGAATCCCTGTTAGCTTGTCCTGTAAGGAGGCCAAGAGGGGGTCAAGGGTGATGTTAAAAAGGATAGGGCTCAGGGGGTCCCCTTGCCGGAGACCTTGTCCAACTGGTACTGCCACTGTAAAACCCATTGGCGCCAGGACTCTGGTGTGGAGCTGGTCATAGAGCGCTGATATCCAGCGCCTAGCTGCAGGGGAGATGGAAGCGGGCTAGGGAAGCATCAATATACTTCCAGGCCACCTGATCATATGCTTTTTCCATATCCAGGAGAGCCACAAAGCCATTCACCTTATGAGAGTTAGAAGTCAAAGTCACGTGAAGGTCATTATAGTTGTCCCATAACGACCTCCCCGGAATAAAACCGTGCTGGTATGGGGAAAGGCGAGGTGACATCCATTTGGTGATGCGGTTTTCCAGAAGCTTCGTGAAGAGCTTGTGGTCTGTGTTGATCAATGCTATGGGGCGCCAGTTCGCCAGTTCGCCAGGTTTTCACGGTCTGACTTCTTGTGAATGAGGGTCGTGATTGAGTCTCTGGAGTCAGGGAGGACCTCGCCATTCACCAAGAGTGCAGAGAAAAGGTCGCGGAGGGTTCTGGCTATCACTGCAGGTTCCAGAAGGTACACCTCGAAGGGTATTCCGTCTGGGCCTGGGGCTTTAAGCCGTGGGGATTTCAGAAGGGTTTCCATCACCTCCTGGATGGAAATAGGCGCCAGAAGAGCCTCATCAGCCCGTGGGTCAATGGGTGGCTCTGGATTCCGCCACAGGAAGTCTTGGATGTCCGATGGGTCCACCTGGGTGGCATGGAAGAGGCTGGAGTAGAAGCGGTGTAGTTCCTGCGTGATTGCCTCCTTATCCGAAGTGGTTGTAGTGCCAATCTTCAGTGCAGTAATATCCTGCACTGTTGACCGGGCTTTCTGTTTCTGAAAGAAGAAGCGGGTGGGGCGTTCCCATTGAGCATAGTAACGAGATGTTGTAAACTTTGCTGCCCGTTCTTCCTGCAGTGTGAGCTCCAAGCGGAGTGCTTCCTGCGCCACTTCCCAGTCTTCCAACCATCTGAGAGAGGGCGAAGGCTGGCAGTTTCGCTCCAGATGTCTAATTCTGGCTTCCGCCCTTTTGACTCTGGCGCGAGCTGCAGTCATCTGGGCTTTGGCACAGTTGTAAGCAACGCGGGTGATGCCCTCCTTGATCACCGCCCATTTAGCCTTGTGGTCAAGAAGGTGGTGTGGGGGGAGGTGAGAGTCTCCCGGATGGTCATAGACAGCTTCTCCTTAGTGAAGGGGTTGTTGAGAAGAGCTGGGGCAACCCCTAGGCCAGAACCTACGTGACGGTCTAAGCGTGGTGGTGAGGACAACGGTGAGTGATCTGTGATCACTCAGATGGTTGTCACGAGAGATGGGAGAGGAGACGCGGCCAATTAGCAGGGGGCCAATCAGTGCCATATCTATGCGTGACGCTGACTGGAAAGCTCCTCCATCATACTGGATCCTAGTCATGCAACCTAGGCCAGACGCGGAGGGTGGAAGCGCATCTATAAAGCCACTCAGGCGAAGAAAATCCTGGAGGCGACTTGATCCAGGGCGTTCCTTTGCTGCAGGGGGTAAGAGTCACGGACGCGACTTATGGTTGTGTTAAAATCTCCTAAGAGGACTGTATTCCGTGGGAGACTGAGTTGGACGAGCTCTTCCAAGAGCCAGTTTTGCTCCTGACCTGCATTAGGCAGGTAGATGCTTGCAGCGAATAAAGAGAAGTCAGGAGTGGTGAGTTTGGCCAGTATGAGGCGGCCACCTAGATATTGTGAAAAAGAATGGGTTTTAACCTGGGGATTCAAAACAATAAGGGCGGCATGGTTTGTCCAGAAGGAGTTGCCTCCAAACTGTTCATTCCATGCAGATTGTTCGTGGGGGAGGATATGGGGCTCCTGGACAGCAGCGATGTCAATTTGTGCTGACCTGAAGTTGCGGAGGAGGCGGGCTCTCCTCTTAAAGTCCCGCAACCCATTTGCGTTGATGGATTGCAGGGCCAGGGTGCTGCCGTGGGGACTTATAGCTGTTCCCCTCCATGTCCTGGGGGGTTGTCAGCGCTTAAACCTGCTGCTGTGAGGCGGCTAGTTTTGAGTCCTTTAGCTTGACTATTAGATGCAATCCGTGAGGAGCGTCGAGGGTTCTGGGGGAAGGAGAGGGTGGGGGGCGGAGGACCCAGTAAGCCATCCTAGGATGCTGCCCCCGCTCCGTTGCAGGGGAAGGACCTGAGGGTGCTCAATGGCGACCTCCGCGGGTTCCCCATTTGATGAGTCTGAGTCCATATTCACTTCCTCCAACACTGCAAAGGAGCCGTGTGAAATGAACTGTGGGGTTGGGGTAGGACTCTTTGAGGTGGCACTTCTACCGCAGGCCGCAGGTTGCCAGTCCATGCTGGTGGGCATAGCTCCATTGAGAGCTGAGGGTTGATGCGATAAATTGCTGGTGGAGGTTGGTGGGGGTGCCGCGGAGCCCTGAGTGGGGGTGGCTGACGAGGGGCTCCCTGTGGGAGATGCCTTGCGCTTGGTGAGAGAGAGAGTTGACTCCAGGAGATTGGAGGGGGTGCCCACTGGAAGGGGGGCATGAGCGCAAAGGTATCCTGTACCAATAGTGGGGTTAGCTGTTTCAACTGCTAGGCGTAAGGCCTCAGGGGACAGGTCTTGAACAGTAACCCACTGTGTTGGTTGTGTAATTGCTGCTGCGGCCACGTGGGATCGTTTTTGGCCTGGTTTAGGCCCCTGGGTGGTGGCTAAGAGGGCTTGTTTTCGAGCTGTGCAGCCACTATATAGGTGTCCAAGGGCTTTACACCATGAATACCGGGGGTGCGCCTGATCAGGGTCGACAAAAAAGATCTCAGGGCATGCCCCAACTACCGCTACACAAGGAATAACCTCAATGTTGCGGGATACAGTGGGGGAGGGGATGAACGACGCCCAAGCAGTGTGAGCTCTTTGAGTGGGAGCATAGTAAGAGGGGACGCTAAAGTCCACTGAAAGAACAGACCCAAACTCCATTAAACCACGATGGAGCACCAGTTTAAGAGACTCAGGATCAACAGTCGTTGGTAGGTTGGAAAAAGTAACCCATGAAATTTTCTCCAGGTGAGAGAGTGTGCGGGAGATGCGAAGAGATCCACGCGGAATAATGACCTGGAGGGTGGCAGCATGGTCAGCAAGGGCAGCTTCAGTGAAGCCCACATCGATGTAGTGGCCATCCACTGATTCATGGATGGTGGTGTTAATTGCTAATGTCTCCGCGATCGCTGCAAAGTATGAGAAGTAATCCTCTGTATAGAATTCAACAGGGTTATGCCCATAATAAAGGCGAATTGCATGGGATAGGGTTGAGCGAGGTAGAGCTTTTTGCGCTCTTGTTTCGGCCCATTTCTTCTTAACATCAGCAATAAACGCCACTTCATGGGGATCAGCTTTGGGTAGCGTTGGTGCCAGAGGTTTTTGCCACACCCCAGTGGCTCCTTTGATACGTTTGTGTTTGCTTTGGGCTGCAATCGCAGGTTGAGTGTGAGCTGGTGGTTTGGACAAGTTTGCAGAGTTCCCCTGTTGCTGGAATGTTACAGCAGTTGCTGGCGTCATATTAAATTGAGGGGCTGATTGTTGGGCCTCACTAAATTGGGGAGGCCCATCCAGATTGGAATTAACTCCAGCCAATTGGGGGAGGGCGATGTTTCATCACCATCCCAATCTATTTGGATAAATTCAGCCCAGTATTTGCTGTGATTCTGTGGGCAAAACTCACTGGCTGATTGGTGAATTGGTCGTTTTCAGCATATGGAGATAAAGTGCCGAATTGAGAAGTGCTGATTATGGGGTTTAAATGGGATGGGTGAGATTGGAACTGGTGTGAAGTTCCAAAATCTGAACCATTTGAATCCCCATTGGAAAGAGTAGATTGTCCCAATTTGGTGCTTAGTGAACCAGAATGTGCGGCTAATCCAACCTTACATCCGAGGGTTTGAGGGCCAGGTGATTGTTGGGCCTCGCTAAATTGGGGAGGCCCATCCGGATTGGAATTAACTTCAGCCAATTGGGAGGAGGGCGATGTTTCATCACCATCCCAATCTATTTGGGTAAATTCAGCCCAAGTATTTGTTGTGATTTTGTGGGAAAAACTCACTGGCTGATTGGTGAATTGGTCATTTTCAGCATATGGAGATAAAGTGCCAACTTGAGAAGTGCCAATTACGGGGTTTAAATGGGACGGGTGAGATTGGAACTGGTGTGAAGTTCCAAGATCTGAACCATTTGAATCCCCATTGGCAAGAGTAGATTGTCCCAATTTGGTGCTTAGTGAACCAGAATGTGCGGCTAATCCAACCTTACATCTGAGGGTTTGGGGGCCAGGTAGCTGGGTATCGCCCCTCATGGAGGGAGCCAGAAACACGGCGTCAGCAATAATAGATGGGGCTGAATTAGCTGACACAATGGGGGAGGTGAATGCCTGGATGGGCTAAGTTTCATTCAACTGAGCAGACGCCATTAAAACAGCGTGGGTGATGGCCTCCTTGGTTGGTGGGGGCCCAGCGGGTTGGTGGGAGGCAGCGCACACAGAGCTGTTGGGCGTGCAGGTTGCAGAAGTGTGATCAGGTGAACTGGTGCTAGTTGAAGTAGCTCCAGGTTGGGGAGTGGTGCTTGCTTTCATGGCTGCTGCTTGAGAGCTGGTGATTCTGGTTGACCCTGAGGTGGGTAACTGAGGGTTGCCTCGTTTGGGGGTGGTGCTGGCTTGTTTGGCCAAGCCCACGGGTTCTTTTGTGGGGTTTCCCGCCATATTTGCTAATAGTTTTGTAAATCTCTTTAGTGGAGCTAAATTTCAAGGCTGAATTGATTTTTGAAAAGTGATGCTTAGCAGAAAGAGATGTTAGGCATAAGCATGCTTCCAGGATATGTTTTCACATCAAAAATGGAATGAATAATTGGCCACCCTTACTGCTGAGGCCACATATCCCACCATATCTTCAGCAGTTGCATAAAAATATAATGTTTTAAAAGAAGCTCATTATCCAATCTCTGTGTTCTGAGGATTATGGTAGGGGTCAAGCGGGGGTTTTTAGGTGTAATCTTATATAATGGAATAGTCTCCTTGTCAGAGCTGCAAGAGCTGATAATTAGCTCATTTTTTGTATACCATTCACATTATAAAATACGTTTTGGGAATCAGTGACCTTATACCCACATTTGATGGCCAATTGTGCTTTGTGATTCAGGGCTATCACCACCAAGCCCTTCATTGATGCTTTGGCCTGTACTGCGGAAATGTGGTGCAAAAAACAATCATTTTTGTTGATTCATTTTTGTTAATTTACAAGCAAGACTCTCCTGGACTCTCAAATTCCTGCCAGAATGAGGAGGTAATTGGTAGAAAGCTTATCCCCTTTTAAGGGAAAACAATAGTTTTAGGCACCATATTTATAGGGGCTGCCATGGGTGATACCATTGCTGAAGAATTGACAGAAACATTTAATTTAAACTCAGGGATAGACCCCTAATTGCCTTCAAATTTGGTGGAACTTGAAGGAATGGAAGAATAAAAATTCCTTTTTGAGAGGCATTCACAAGTTTTTGGGGCCCATGTTTATAGAGACCAGCTCAGGTGAAACCATAACGGCCAAATTATCTGTCCCTTTATAGGTTGGGGTGGGGAAATCTCCCCAAAGAGCTTCAATCAGATGGTCAAGTTAGAACGGGTGACTGCCACACCAGAGTGTTTCTCATGGGAAGGTCCAAGATGGAACAGATAAATGATGCTTTATTGACATTGAGCAAAAGTAGGGCCTGTGCTTTATCACAAAAAACATTCTAATATAATTTCACCAGGTGGTCAGCTTAGTACAGAGAAAAGAACTTATAGAAGGTGTGGATGGAAGATATGTCAGGATGACACTGCTCCAGGATATGCTCCAAATCCTCCACTGATTTCTACAAAAGTGGTTGTGTGTGGAACACTACAAAAACCCAGTTGGCCTCTGGAGACAGCAGATCAACAGATCCACCCCACATGAGGGTGAATGAGAACCAGACAATTTATTGCTACCAAACGAAGCTTCTGATGAGAGGGAAGCAAGGGCCTATTGAATTTTAGAATAAATTTTGGAGGAAAGTCAGAAAATGCAACAACAGGATCAAAAAGGGTCTGAGTCCACTAGGCACAAGCAGGAAGGGTGGGCACTTCCCACTTTGTAATAACAATAACGCCAAGATTCACTAATACAAAACCAAACAAGAAAAACTGTGGTGAGCACCATAGTAGCCATGAAAACAGTCAGCGCAATCAATTTACACATAAAAAGCCGCATGCATATAATTTGAATATATGTAATATAAAAGGGTTGGTCAACTAATGTAAAGTGAGTGACTGTAACTCTTGTTCTCAGAGAGGTGTGCGAAATGCATATCACACTGCAAGGGAAATAGTTGTTAGCAAGATTGGAAACAGGGTACTGCAGAGGGTGCCAGAGCAAAAGTGACTCATGGCAAGGGTGTACAACGTGGTATGTAGTATTAGATAGCCAATAAATAACAAAACTTGGTTGGACTCCAAAGGGAGTCCATAATCAAGTGGAGATCTGTACCAGAGTGCTTAGGTGCCTCAATCTGGAGGGGGCCAGAGCAGACCAGAGGTGCACCAGATCCATAGATAATTTTGTTAAAATAAAGTGACCAACGTTGTTAGAGACCTCCTCAAGAAGGTCTGCGCACAGTTTTTCCCAAGGGACCATAAATACCATAAAAACTTTCAGGAAATTTTATTAGAAAGTCAGCCAAAAAGTAAAAGTGGTCTTATGGAAACATACTTGAACAATGAGGGGATAGTCATCAATTGGTGAGTGGTGCTAATTCTAAGCAAACTAATAGTTATGCTACTATTAGCCAGGGTACTGTAACTCAAAATTGACCAAACTTGAGTTATAGATTGTAACTGTAATCATCCCAATTTGGTAATATTAAAATTGTAATGAGTTTAAAAACCTTGTTCCTCTAGCAACCATAACAAACTGCCAGATTTGAATGTAGCTGGTGCATTTTGATACCCTAGCTGTAATGCTGGGCCAAGCATCACACATACCCAGGACTAACCTGAGCATATCTCTCCTGTACCTAGCATTGGTCCAGGGTATGTTTAAGGTCAGGGAGTCTTGCCAAATTAACTTTTTTTAACTTATGACTTCCAGCTATAATCTTATAATCTATGCCTTCAATTATATCATGGAGTCATGAAAGATATAAATAAACCTAGTAAGACCTTTAGGAGGAAAGATACCCATTAGGAGGTTCACAAGCTAATCTAGCCTTATATACTTTCTAAGTGAATGGCAGGCAGGTAGGGGACCCTTGCCCCTCTCATGTGGTACAACCAACAGGATACTAGATCAACTGAAAAGGCTTATACTATAAGCACCTCTGTTAGAAATCTTTTCTATCACTATGCTGCCTTAAAGGTGATGCTAGGTGGGAACTCAGAATTCTAGTTTATAGTAGCTTGCAAGTACTAAATCCTAGAATACAACTATTAAGATCAATTCTAATAGGGGTATACTTGCACCTATTAATCTGGGACCAAAGATGGCCACCCCTGTTTTACCAGGTAAAACTTTCAACCAAGTAGGAAAAGATGGAGAGGTCATTTTATTGGAGAATAGACTGAGTAGGGGTATCCTTAATTGAGAAACTTGGTATTGTAAACTAAAGATATTGATATGCTATAATATTATTTGGAGATTATTTGGGGGGTTTATTTATATATAAAAATGGATGTTGGTATATATATATATATTATAGACTCTGACACCATTTGACCAATCATTATGAGAGTTAGCACAGATAAGTATTTTTTTCATGGAGAAGGTTTATGAATTTTAGAATCATTATTTTCATAGTAAAATTAAAAGCTTTATAGATAAGAAGTGAAAATCTTATATGTTTTCAATGGAAATTATTATATGGTTAGAGCTGAGAAGTTTGATATTCAGTTGCCTCATTAGTTTAAATAGTTTTGGCAAGCGGTTGGTGATTTTGGGTTGATTAATAAGCTTAATAGTTTTAATAAAGCAGTTAGTGATTGATTCGATCAGTTAATTGGTTTTGTTAAGTGGTTGGTGGTTTTGGTTGTTTCAATAAGTTTAGGTTTGTTTTACGAACACGAAGCAGTTAGTGATTGGTTGATTTGGTATAAACAATGGTTTCAGTTTTTAGTAAGAGGTTGGTGGTTTTGGTTGTTTCAATTTTGATAAGTTTAGTTTTACGAGGTAGTTGGTAAAGGTCGATTTAGTATGTTCAATGGTTTTAGCTGAGCAGTTTAGTAGTTTATCAATATGAATCATCTGACAAATTTTAAACGCCTTAGGAAGCACGGGTATCTTGATATTAGTTTTATATAATTTTAAAAAACCTGCCCAATTTGGTTCCCCCAATTAATAAAACACTTTTAGCAAGTTAGTTGAAGTTGATTAGTAGTTTGGAAGATGTGTTACAAACATTTGATGGTTTTAAATATATAAAAAATTTTGAGTGGCAGTTTGGTGTTATCTAATTATTTCGATAGGTTTATTTCATTTGGCTGAGTGGCTGAATGTTTAAGGTCTAATCGATAGGACACAGTTTAGTTTTGGAGGTGATTAGTTTATTGGCTGATTTGATAAGTTCAGTTAGTTTCGGATGAATTTTGCTGGTATTATCTAATAATTCACCAAATTGCTCACCTGAAACTAATCGAGTCCGATAGGTTCAATCTATTTGGGTGATTGGGTGAGAATTGGCAACTATCGAGTCCGATAAGTTCAATCTCTTTGGGCGAGTGGATAAGAATTGGCAAATAAAATCGAAAAATACCAAACTGCTCACTTGAAACTAAACAAAAATCAGTATTGGAGTATTAAGTAGATTCAGTAGGATAGTCAGCTCACCAGCCATGAGGGCAACAGCGAAGCTGATGGTCTGAGTGGCTCGAGAGTAGCACTGGCACAGCCTATAGGCTATATCAGTGCGAGCTTATAATATAAGCTTGAGCAACCAGGTAACTCCACTTTATAATATAAAACCTAAACTAAACAGTTCAAATTCTCTGGGAATAAATAAACCCAAGCAGCGCTGGGTAACTCCATTAGTACCTCATATAAACAAAATTATCTGAAAAATGGAGTAAAGGTAATATGATAGAATTGGGGGATCCATGATTGCCAACTTAAGGGATTGACCAAATTCATGTAAGCTATAAGAACAAATATATGAGCGAGAGCACATACCTCATTCCTTTTAAACTCCTGTCATTTTGGTGTATATCAGATAACCCAGGATCCAAAGGGACTTCCAGATTGCTAGTACGATCCATGTTATTTAACTTATCAAACTATCTTATCAGATATTCAGCTTCAATTGTACCAGCAGGTGGATTTTAATTTGGGTTGATACACTAAGTGCCACATTCTCAAGTCAGAGGGTCATGGTTAACCTCAGAACCTGACCTTTAATCTCAACCAATCAAACTTGATAAGTTATTTTCACCCCATAATCTCACCCAACCAGCTATAGGTAAACTATTTTCACCCCTCGATACCCTTTTCCAACCTATAAAAGGGGCTTTTTCCAAGGCCGGTGCTTGAACTAAGTGAATACAGATTCAGGCCAACTATGGGGTATCTTTGGTAAAGCTTCCCGCAAGATATTTCGAGGTGGGGATCAAGATAGTGGTGACTCATCCCCGCCAATAACCTCCTTTGGAGGGAAGATACACAAATACCTGGTTAGGGGTAAAAAATGGTTTGAATTAAGCAGGCATAAACAACGGATAGAAATTTGAGCTAAGAGACAGATCGTTAGCCACCACTAACTTATCCCACCGCATCGCATGTACCAACCAACCGCCTTAAACCGTTTGAGACACGTTAGAAAGGAAACCTTGGGCCATCCGGCACTGGAAAAGCGGTTCGGCCTGGCGATTGCGTTCACATATTGCGATGGGTTGGTTATCAAGTTAAAATTTATCGCAGGCAATTACAGCACACCCATCGATATTGTTCTTTCATCCGACCTACATCTCACTAGCCGGAAGTGATAACTTTGGGTGGGGGAGAGGCTTTACAGCTTCGTGTAGGAGGGCGGGTTATAGGCACGGGCCAGCAACCGTGCAAGGTACAGGGGTAGGCTAGCGACAGCGGTGATCGCGACGACCTTCCAGGCAAACGCAAACGTCAGGATGAAGCGCAAGTCTAGCTTAGGTGAGCCAGGGGTAAGGCCGAGTTACCGAAATCCTGCTTCAGGACAAGTATCGACGTGAAGTAGATCGCCAACGATATGAGCTCCGCGTACAGCATGTACCGATGCCTAAGGTTTAGGTCACCGGGGCGGCCTTACCAGGTGTTGATCGAAAGCGCGACCATGATCAACTCGTTGAGGATCAGAGCGGTGAAGGAGATGGAGACGATGTTGACAAATTCGGCATCGAACAGGAAGAGGGCGAGCAACATTATGGAACCACCCGCACCGGTTTAGTTTAGAAGAAGGAGCTGCGCCTACCTTGATACAGCGAGATCGTTAGCCACCAAAAGAAGGTCTTGTAGGATAGGGAGCGGCCCTAAGGGTCGTGGTTAGGGTCGCGGATTGGCCTACCTTGGTTAGGTCCTTGTACAACTCGGGGTAGGTCATGGCGACGTTATCGTCGATATCCTGATCTAGGACAAGCGAGCATACTGGGCCCATGGTATACAATGTGGAGTAGCTGGAATTAGTCAAATTGGATCAACTTACCCCACCAAGAGCAGGCCCTAACGCAAGTTACAGCGGGGTTTAATCGAGGCTACCTGATATAGCGCGATGGGGGCATAGTAAAAGATGGCCGAGAACACCGCCTGCATCACCGAGATGATGAGGCCACGATGGATAACGAACTGGCTCAGCTTCGAGGAGCGTTTATCTGATGGTTAGTCCCGATGCGTTGGCTTACAGCTATTGCGACCATGCCACACTGCGAGGTTAGCCCAGCTTAACGGACGCTTACCTAGAAGGCGCGCGAGATAGGAAAACTGATGGATGGAAAAGTCGGCGGCCAGGGAGGCTTGCTTCCCCTCCTTGCCTACGATGCCAACGCCGACATCCGCCGCCAAAATCATCGCTACGTCATTGCCGCCGTCCCCAACGGCGCATACCCGACGCCCGGTGTAATCCTTGATGAGCCGAGTGATGTCCGCCTTCTGGGTCGGCGTGCACCGGCAGCACACCACGGTGGGGAGGGTGACGGCGAGGTGGACAAACGTTTCCCGAAGCTGGGTGAGGCAGACCTGGAGCGAGTCGCCATCGATCACCAGGCAGCAGTCCTTCTTCATGGCGACCAGGTCCAGCTCGGCGCGGGCGGCCGGGCCGCTGCGGATCAGCTGCATCTGGTGAATGGGCTGGTTCCGTGCCACGAGTTTGGAAGACACCGCAATACACGTGGCCGTCTCGATCTTATCGCCGGTGAGCATCCATATCTTGAGGCCAGCATTGCGAAGCGTTTCGAGGGTGCTTTTGACCTGATCCTTCCCAGGTTAACCCAACCGGCAAGTGAAATACCTGAAGCCTATCTTCGACGCCGGTAAGGCCCAGAAGCTCAAGGTCAAACTCCAGGTGGGCGCTTATGACGCGCTGAAGGTTATTGGCCCGGTTGCTCAGCGTTAGCTGGGCTGCGGTGTATTCTGCCTCAAAGGCTGCCAGGCAATCCGTAGTGAGCCGCTTGCGCGCCACGACCAGCGTGCGCAGTCCCTCCCTGGCCATATTGGCACACTCCTCCTCCAGCCAGGGGCTGGCGACAACCAAAGGTGCCACCGTGCTGTCGGCGCCCTTTAGAAAAAAGGTGCAGTCGCTGCTACTCAGATCTCGCACGATGATGCCCATCCTTTTGGTCACGCTGTCGAAGGGGAAGGTGTGGAGAATCGCATAGCGCAACTCTCGCCCAGCCGACGTTCGCAGGGTGATGACTTGGGACTCTCGGCTCACCAGCGATAACCCAACGGAGGCCGTAAATTTCACGATGGCTACCTCATCTGGGGACGAAGCTTGGTAGGTCGTCCCACCGTCTTCCTCCAGGGCCGGTGTGACGTTGTGGCAAACTCCAAGGGCTTCAATCATGTCGTGTACCCGCTGCGTAATGTCCCGCCGAGATTTAGGGTGCGAGGAGGCGTGTGCACGGCTAACGGGGATAGATGGTCGCCCGACGCGAACCTCCCCCTCTGGGCGGCCTACAACGTCCATGTCCAATTGTGAGAACAACCGGGCCACCTCATCCATCGTATCCATCCCATAGGACATGGTGCCCAGGTGGATCTTTTTCATCGCCATGTCATTCTGAGTGAGCGTTCCGGTCTTGTCGGTGAGCAGGTACTCGAGGCGGCCCAACTCCTCGGGGATGGTGCTGGTTCTGACGAGGGTGCCGGGGATCTGGGGGTCGCTTTGAATGAATGAGGAATACGCCGCCTTCCCGAAATCCAGGTTGACCCGGAGGCTGATGGGGATGATGGAGGAGAAGAGGATCAAGAAGCGGACCAAGTAAATGTACCAGTTCCCGTGGAAGCCGTTGAGCGCAATTAGGAGGAGCGAGATGCCAAACGTCACCAGGCAAAGGATCTAGGCGGGGTTAGACTTTCGGGTCCGAAAAGGATTAACTAGCCGCCGCTTAGGGGGCGCAAAAGACCCCATAATGGCCGAGCGCTAGAGTCTAAAATAGAAAAGATAATCCCCCCGCAAAAAATTAAGGGCTCACACAAACCAAAAAAGATCTATTGAGGGCCAACGGCAGAAGCGCAAAAGTGTCCCCGAGGTACTCGTAACTTAAAACGGGCTCAAAACGCTCACCTTGGCAAGCCGGTTGATTTCGAGATCGATTAGGCCAACCTTAGTTCGAGGGTGAAAGGTGTTGAGCGCGGCTCGGGTCTCACTGCCGGTGTAAACCACCAGGCCGACAGCTTTACCCGACGCAAGCACCGTGTTTGCCCAGAGAACGTTTTCGACGGTAAGCGATTCATTAGCTGCGCCGTGGGAAACGATAGAAAGGGTGCCAACAAAGCTATAGATATCCTTATGCGGTATCTCGACCGAGGTGGTCCCACGGAGCCACTTTAGCCCATCAAAACCAACCTCCTGGCAACTCCTAACGGCAACCCTTAGCTTCCAATCGGTCTCACCATCCAGCTGGTCAGTCCTGATGAAACACGCCCCCGAAGCATCCGAAGTCCAAAGCAGCACCATATCGGCGGGAACCCGCTGATCCTTATTAAGGATGATTAGGTCCCCAACCTTGATGTTGGCGCTCGGTATCACCTCTTCGAATAAACCGAACCCCTCCTCGGCCTCCGTATCGGTAGGCGGGTTGATCCTCGTGAAAGTTTGGGAGTTGGCGACACAATCCCGCTTGTACCGCTGATAATCGTCGTAAGCCTCCTTACCCACCGTCACGCCCAATACAAACACGAGCGGGCCGACGTAGGTGACCAAATACCCGATCCGGGTGTACGGGAAGAATTGCGACACGGCCACCAACAGAAAGTACAAGTTGAAGAAATACTTAAACTGTTCATACAGCACGACCGGCAAAAAAGAAACCAAGGTGTACTTTTGGTTACGGAAAAGGTTGGGTGGGAAAGTTTCACCCCGCCCTCCAATGTTGAACACGTCGACTGTGCGGAGTTTGGAGTTAATGGGGGCGGAACTGGTTACCGCCTCACCGCACGTTAAGTCTGAGGAGCGGGTACGATCCGACATCGGTATGTCATATTCTAACACCGTAGCCTCATCAAGTGGTTGATACCCGTCTGCTGCGATAAGATGCTCCTTCATACGGATGAAGTTACGCTTCATATTTTTTAAATTTATAACCCACTCCAACTATCAACTACCTAAACTTTTACACCCGCAAGTTCTAAAGGCCACCGAAGCTACGGTTTCAAATTGGTACCGCGTAAACCTATACTCCAAAATCAGATAACCCAATCATTTTTTATTTATACCCCTTTATAGCCACTATTATTAACCCTCAAGGGCAAGAGCTTGGCTCAAAACCTGAAGCTAAACCGATTCTAAACCAAGTTTCAATTTATCCATTTTATATCTGATCCAGATCTACAGGCTTAAAACCTAATTTGAAGTCATCAGAAAGTAACTACTAACTAACCAAACCAAGAAATCAGATGCCACTCTATTATCATATCCATGTGGTACCACCTTAAATAGTACCCTTTACTTGAGAAAGAATAAACAAAATAAAATATAAAATTATAAAAACTTACTTTTCTTAAAGAGAAAAAGTAAGGGTGGTTAGCTGAGTGGGTAAAACTGCTTCCACCCCTAGTACAGGTTTTGAGTTCAAAACCTGTACTGGCTAGAAAATATTCTTGGTGTGGTATATTTGTCCCAAAGTCAACCCACCTTAAATAATTTTTAAAGAGAAAAAGTAAAAAAAATAAAAATCAAGTAAAAAAGGCATACTAAAAATTAAAAAAAATCTTTGCCAAATAGGTACTTTAAAAAATTATTCATGCATATCTGCAAGAAAAGCAAGGTATGCACACTTATAAGATATATATACAAAATATATAAATATATTTTCAATATATAAATGTAATACAATGTGTTGTATATATTATACAGCATACAAAATCCCGTTACAATATATATATTTATATATACATCTGTAGTTAAGTATAAATATAAGTTGTAATATATAATCATGTGTACAATCATACAAGGTGCACACAATTTACTTTTCTAACAGCTATACACAAATAAAAAATCAGTAATTATTTAAAAAATTTCTTTTTAGTAAACTATTTAATCTTTTGTTTGTTTTTTACTTCTGTTTTTTTCTCTTTAAGTAAAACAATATTTTAAATAATCTATTTTTTACTTTTTACTTATTAGCTATATTTTATTTAGTTAGTATCATATATTATATAAGTTTAATTAGTAGGTTAATTTAAAATTTCAAAGATAATATTAAATATTAAGATTTCTTAAATAGTTATAAAATATTAAACAAATTATATCAAACTTTTGCTGTACAGAGTAATCAAATAGTGAAGATTTTGATTATTGAAATACAATTATAAATTCAGAAACCTTTTTACTTGTCACTTGGATATATATTGATTGAGTATTTTATAAAAAATATTCTACATCTAAATTTGAAGTTCATTGATATTTTATTTATTTAATTAACTATCTCAATTTTCATCAGATATTTTTATGAGTTTTAATTAAGACTTCTCGTTTAATCTATCTCTGATAATATATCATTATTATAAGGTTTTCTTCCAGTTGTTTTGAGTTATCCAATTTTAATCTGATATCCAATGAGAGATCTAACTCAGCTAAGGCTGATATATGCTTGACCTCAGCTAGTTTTGGACCCAAATAAATAACTGCATAGTTGTCAGGAAGATGAAAGATAAGGTTTAGACTGGCCTGCCAGCCAGGAGGCAAAAACATCAAAAAGGTAAGCCAGAATGCCAGGGGTATTGCTGCTCAAATGATGTTATAGTGTTCAGGAAGAAAGGTAACAATTGAGTGCCAACATGCCACAAGTGTAAAAAGCAACCCAGCAAGGAACCAGGATGTTGTAGCTCCAGGCCTGACAGGCCTTAGTGTAGGGAGTTTCATGATTGGATCAGATAATTTGGGGCACCCCAAAGGGAAACTGGATATGATAACTTGGGCAAGGGGGTGGATCCTCACCTGGAGTGGGGATAGGTGGGCCCACAGGATACCAATATCCTGCTGACAGATGACCTCCATAATTGAGGAGAGTTCCATGAGATTCTTAATATGATAAGCCCAATTGATAGTGATAGAAACCAAGGTTGCTAACATGACTAGAATTGCCCAGTCAATATGAGGCCTGTGAGGCCACATTGGAGATGTTGTGGGGGTTTGGCAAAGAAAGATTTGAAATTTATCAAACAAATTGGAGTGTGGGAAGGTTTTTAATGGATTGTAAAATAAGAAAATCAACTGTCAATTTCCTCAGTGTGTTACGGCTGCCTAAATAGATATCAATTGGAGAATAGCTTAGGAATGTGTAGGTTTGGGGTCCACAAGATTTGTATAACCCAGAAAACTTTGAGAAGGGGGTAACAAACTTATTGTAACTGAATTTAAAGATTTGGCAGCAGGCCAAGTTGCTGTTAGTTCATCCAAAGATTCTAAAATTACTGATTTTTTTTGCTTTTATTATCTAGAGTGACAGCATCTTATAGGATGGGCAGTGGGAACCTCCCAAGGCTACCCCACATAGGGGTGGTCCCATGAGGTCAGGAACAGGTTTGGGACACTCAATCCACCTGCACCCAGTTGCTCCAGCATTAATTTGGTCAAGCATTATTTATCAGATGGAGATTCTGATCATTTTGGGAAGAGTTTTAAATGAAAGGCAACATTTTCCAATGGTCTGATGTCATCGGTGAGCTTTTTCAACAATTTGAAACTTAACACTTCATTTTCTTAAAGTATGTGCCTGTTGGGCTTTGTTACTGAGGGTTTTGGGCTCTCAGGCCTTAGTGCTGAAGGCTTGTTACCATCAACTTCATGTGGGCCTTTTACCACATGTGGATGCCAACTTTCTGATACCTTGGCACAAATTCACTTTATTTTCTATACTAATTTGGCTTAAGTAAGTGTGAGGATGGGTGGTAGGGTCCTCAAAGGGAAAGCTGTTACCCATCAAACATCCACCACATAGGTGAAGTCACCCTGTGAGATGTGAGGGGCAGCTGGCCTTCTTAGCCTCTTTTTTGATGGGAACATAAATGCTACCTGGTCTAAATGGTGGTTGCACTCCTCCAGACTTACATTACACTTTCCTTTTAGCAAAGGGGAGCCCCACCACTGGGGATTTACATGAGGGCAACATTTTATAGGCCTTGGGCAACTTGATTACCATTAGCATAGCAATTTTTAGGAGGATGGAAAGCATCTGGGTGGGTGATGTGGAAGGCCTCAACAAGCTATAAGCAGTTGGCACAGTCCCAAGCGCTGACCCAGCTATTTTTGTATGCCAGATAGCCTTAACATGTGATGTAATATTGGACTGATCATCAAGATTTGTGGGAAGCCAGGATGCTCTCAACTTCAGCTTCCTCCGCACCCTTTGATCATGATAGTCTCTGAGTCTGAGTGTCATGTGCACATGACATCATAGTGGGGACCATCCCCAAAGATAAGGCTGGGTGCCAGGAGGCCCAGAAGGTGAAGCTCCAGGCCCTCCCTGACCTGAGGCACACCCTAGACCAACGCTGGGTACAGGCAAAATATGCTCAGGTTGGTACTAGTGGGGTGCCAAGTGCCCAGCCCCTTACATCAGTCCAGGCATTAAAACGGATGGTTTACTGAATGAATGCAGATTGTTCAATTTGGTTTGTTGAGGAACGGGATTTCGAAACCCATTCCATTTATGAAACAATGCATTTGGGTCAAATTTAACTTCAATTGATCGCTTGATTGAAGTTGGTTTCAGCTTATTCCACCAATTTGGATGGCAGCGTTGCCCTATTGGTGGGTCAGTGCTTGGGCCCCCTGCAGCACATCCCATATTCCCCCATCTGAGCTTAAATACATTTTTTTAACCAACATTCTTTGTTGGTTAACTTCACAAATAAACCTTTTCCCATTTATGTTTTTAAAAAATTTTATGATATTCTGAATGCTTCTGTGTGCAAACCTCTTTGAGGAGGTCTCACGCTCCGTTACCCTTGCCATTGTAAGCACATTGCAGCTCTCACCTTGTGCACCATTTGTTCACCCAGGTTCCCTCCAACCTGGGTCACTTAGCCCCTTTTGATATGTGCACCACATTGCTTTTAATGGGGTTTTTATCATAAATCTTGCCATTCTATGACTAAGCTGTTATTGCTCCAGCACCCTCTGCTAGGCTCTAATGATGTTAGCACTAATGACTAGTTCCCTGGCGTTGGCCTTGTGCACCATGAACTACCACGCTAGGAACAGGAGAGTTATAGACACTCTCCTTACACTGAGGGGATCACCCCTTGAACAGGAACAACTGAGACACATGGAAGACTGGGTATTGCTTCCAATTGGGTGGCAATCTCAAAAGGAAGGCGCCATTCCCAAAGTCCTCTTCCACCAGGTGGGGGCCTGAGCGCTTATTTACAAACTTATGTGATGGCACCTGCATGTGTAAGTATCAGGTGTCAAGCATAATGTGAGATCCTTTCTCTATTTTGTGTGCTGAAAGCTGGTTACAATCTGCAACCGCTTATAATCACTTATTGCTTTTGTTAAGTGCTCCCAACCCAAGGACTGTGCCAGGTCTATGGGCTTTCAACCACTTGTCCCTTTAAACATAAAAAGCTTGGAAACCTGAAGTTCCTGGGTGCTGGATTATAAGTTTATACTTTCCTTGGATGGAAAGTCTTCACTCAGAATAAGTTACTTATGTGGTAAATCCTATTATTTCATCCTAAGTAATTTAGAGGTGGTCCAATTTAACTTAAAAATGGCAAAATAGAGAGTCCAGTTTATTTTATTAAAAAGGTTTATAAGGATGTAGTGTAATTTATTTGGTAAATCTCCAAGCGGTCCAAGCTAAGATCTAAACCTGTTACCAATCAGGGATTCTGCAGCAGAGATGTCATCTTGGTCAAATAAGATTTTCTCGCCACATGGATCATGTTTGAACCCTAAGGGTAGGAGCTTTAGGCAAATAACGTTCAACCGCATCTGTTTGGGATTGTCCCCAATATTAAGAGGGCTTTTAATTCTGTGGTAATCTGGCAAGTTTTACGCTGGCTGGTGCTGAATCAGCTGGATATCACAAACTACTTAAACTAAAATAATACTTTTTTAATAGAAGTAATGATTAACTTTTCTTTCTCATTGCAAACACTTTTGCAACCCATTCAATTCAAGACTAAATCTAGTTTGATAATCTCATAGAGGAGATTAGTATGCGCCCATGTCTGGGAGCAGTTGGGCAAGCAAGGCAAGAGGAGCAGGCGGAAGGCCCACGGTCTCTAATGTTCAAAAACGCCCCAGAGAATCTGGCGGAATAAAAAAATATAAAAAAACTGGCAGTCACAATTTCCCCGGAGATACTCGCGTGGCAAGCACAATGCAACCAGTACATCAATACGCCACACTCTCAGCCACTTTTGTCGGTGGAATTCAGAGTCCGTGTGTATCTGGACATCCAAAAAATGGCCTTATGGGAAAAATTTTGTGAAGATGTACACAAAATTTTCCCGACTGCGGTGTACGTTGCACCTCACTCCATGTCATGCGGTTGGCTGGACCTGGGTTTTGAAAGCAAAATAGCAGCAGATGAGGCTGCAGCGGTGCACATAGTGGTTGACCTCCCTGAAGGGCAACAGGTCATCAAAACCAAATGCACCAGATGGACAAAATCAAACCAAATTTTCCTCACATTTGACTTTTTGCCTACTACGGTAAAATGTGACATTTTGGAGCAACACTTGAAAGATGGTCTCACCATATATAGCAAAATACAATCTTTTGAAATGCACCGTTTCACGCTGATGCCACACCTGTGCACCGGCAAAGCCATCGCAGTTCTGACCCCAACTGAGGAGATCACAAAGGACCTAACCCAGATTCCGCACTCCACTTTTATTGATATTGCAGGGCACATCACCCACCCATTCTGGGTGACTGTGGACAGCGCGCCCCCCATTTGCACCCACTGTGACACGTTTGGCCATAAGGCACATGCATGCCCCATCAAGGAGGGCGTCACATTCCAAGAGCACCCCTCGGCGGCCATGGCCAGTGGAGAGGCGCACTATGAACCAACCGCAAGCACCAAGGAGGCTTTCCCGTGGGGAGCACAAGGCTGCTACCTATTGGTAAAGCCCATCTCCCCGCAGGAGTGGAAGAAGGCCAAGCAGGCCCATAGAGCTGCGGCCAAGGAAGCAGCCAAGGCCACCACCGCTATCCCACACTCACAACGCCAGGAGGACATGGAGACCTTCATGGTGGAAGTGACTCAGGAATCCATCACCTAATCAGATTGGGAGGCCCATGCCGAGTGGGCCTCTCAATCCGAGGATCCGATGGGAGATTTGATCTCACCCAATCGCTGCACCCAAGCTCCAGTCAAAACTGACTTGGGACCTATCCCAATTGAAAAAATTTTTTTTTTACCCCGCTCAACGGTGCACTGAACTTATTTGCACCGCAAAAAATTTGTCCGACGTTGGGAAAACAAAAAGTGAAGGCCAAAGCCAATGTGACTCTTTCCACAAAAATTAATAAAAACCCTGATAGCGTTGCTGCTAACACCCACGCTGCTGTGAAAGCCCGTGGGGAACTTGAAGAGGCTGGTGGGCCCAAGGGCCCACCCCTCACACCTAAGGTGCGATGGGGAAACCTTCACTCTAGGGATGCTGAATATCGCCAGACTCAAGGCCTCCCCGTCCTGGGCTAGGAAGCTGAGTTTTTTACAAAACAATTTACCCATGGATATCCTGGCCATCCAGGAGTCCCACTGTCCATGAGGTTCTGAGGAAGCTTGGAAAACAATGCTCCTTCCATCCCTATCCTTTTGGTCAAAGCACTGTGGGGTGCTAATTTGGAAAAATAATTTTTTCAAATTCACATCCACAGAAACATTCCTAAATGGCTGAGTGCTCATCGTCACCTTCTCGTGGGCTGATGTTGCACACACAATCATCAACATTTACGCCCCAAACAGTGCACAGGAGTGTCGGGAATTTTTCTCATTGGTCAAATCCCTCCCGTTACCCCCTGATTCTTTCCTAGTTGGTGACATGAACTGTTGGCTAACCTCTCCAACGGACCGGTGGCCACCCTCACCCAACGCCCCACAAGGTCATGTAGAACTACGCATTCTAAAAGCCACCCTTGGGTTAATGGATGTGCTACCGTGACATGCCCCACTGCTCAAAAACATGACGCATCCCCATGTCCACAACGGCCAATTAAGGTCCATGACCTGCATCAACCTTATTCTAACGCCGGCGAAATTCCACCCCACATCTCCCACTTCAAAAAAATGAAAATAGAATTCTCTGACCACTGACTGGTCTAAATAAAATACCACTTACCCGTCACAGTTGAAAAGGCCCCACATTAGTGCAAAATCCGCCCCCCTGAGCTCACGTTGCCAGGATTTTCCACATGGGTGGAAGAGGCAACTTTGGCAAAATCGTTTGTTGCACCATTTTGCGTGGACCCCATTTCCATATGGGCAACTTTCAAAGAGGACACCATCCGCCACTATCACCATCTCTCCTCCAGATGCTCATGAGCCACATCGGCGGTTATCTCGCGCGCTCTGGTGGAATTGCCCACTTGGAGTCCAACATTTCAGCCACAGGATACAGCCCTGCATGGGGCCAGAAGTGGGCAGAGGCAGCCGCCCACCTCAACGCACTTGAAAGGCAACACAAACATTGGGTTTGTGTCCAATACAGGGCCACACGCATCACTAAAGGTGACAAGTGCACCGCATACTTCTTTAAAAATTTTTTTGCACCACGCCAGAGCGTGGCCTGCACACAGGTGTGAAGATTGGATAATTCCATTGTGGATACACCAGCTGAAGTGGCAACCGAAATGCAAAATTATTACTCTGAGTTATACTGAGCCAAACCAATTCAGCTGGCCAAAATGGCGGAATTTCTCGACCGAGCTCATATCTGCACCATTTTCTGATACCTGGAAATAATGAATTTAATTACTCTGAACGAATTATGGACAGCCATTTGCGGTGCGCCAAACCGAAAATGCCCAGGCCCAGATGGCATTCCATATGAGTTCTACAAAAAATATTTCAAATATATATCCCCATTGCTGCTAGCCTCACTTAACCAAAGCCTGTTGGAAACGCGCCTCCTACCAGGAGGACATGAGGCCTTTACTGTCACACTCTTCAAGAAAGGGGATAATCTTGACTTAGCCAACTGGCGCCCCATTTCTCTAACAAACACAGACACCAAAATTTTAACAAAAATCATGGCTAACCCTTTAGGGACTGTAGCATCTGCCACCATCTCCCCAGAACAATTTGGTTTCATCCCCAGAAGGTCAATTTGGGATAATGCGCACTCTGTGGCTAATGTATGTCAATCCACAGCCTCTGGGGCACTTGTATTCTTGGACCAACAAAAGGCCTATGATAGAGTAAATTGGGAATACCTTAGGGCCTGCCTCCATCAATTCCGCCTACCCCCCGCTTCATAGAATGGGTGATGCTGCTCACAGAATCTGCGACAATGGCAGTGTGTGGCCCAGGCTTCCTAACAGAAGTAGTCCGCCCTCAAAGGGGCCTGCTACAAGGGGACCCCCTCAGCCCACTCTTATACAACTTCAGCCTTGACCCACTACTGCGAAATGTGAATGCCCAGCTCACTGGGGTCCATGTGCCAGGCCAAACCCCAGTCAAGATGATGGCATTTTCAGATGATTGCGTGGTGGGGGTGTCTAATAACAAAGATGCATGCGCACTTGAAGCCCTCATCCAGGAATATTCCTGGGTAAGCAACATGGCACTGAACGCCTCCAAAACTGAAATCATCCTCCTTGGTCAGTTTCAGAACTGCTGGGCCCCAGCAATCAGTTCCCAACCGGCCCATCTTCTCGCCCACGTCCACGCCTTACTAATTCAACACACACCCTCCACTGGTGCTCCCCCTTCGTGCCACGTACTACCATAGGACTGGTGCGCCATTTTGGGCATGTGGATGGAGGCAGGTGGATATGCGTCAGCAGTAATGGAATGCCGTATACTGGACAACGTGACGAAGCAAATCGCCTCTCTCAGAGCCCACCCTACTACCCTCACTAGCAGGGTTGTTCTTGCCAACTCTATGCTCCTTTCAAAGTCTGGTTCAGAGCCCACGCCATCCCCTTCTCACCAAGCTTCTTCAAATCCCTGTATGCTTTGCTGCAAGGATGGCTTTGGTCAGGCCGCCCTCCACCAGTACGGCTAGAGGTTATGTTTGGCCCTCATCATCAATGTGGCATGGGCCTGCTTGACTTCAAAGCCCATGCTGCCAAGATCCTGGGCACTTGGATCGCGGCTGTCACCGCCCCTACACTCCCATCCCAACACTGGTCCCGCGCGGCCTGCTCCTACTTCTCCCGAGCCTTGGGCCTCAACAATCCATCAAACCCCCACTCCCTGATAAAATACCTCACATCACACACATCAGCCACAGGTCCTCACGGGACTAAAACCCACTACAAACGAATCCTACTCTCCATGCGAAGCGCAGAGTGAAAAATTCATATTAGCGGACATACAACCCAAAGAGGCCGCCCCTCTCCTCAGTTCACACAAAAGGTACAGGGGCTACCCATCCATGATGGCGTGATCCACATTTGACCCCAAGTCCTATCCAGGGTGGACTACCTGGACATGATGGACATCCCTTACTCAACTGAGACCCAAAAGACTATCTGGAAATATACACCATCCTCTGTTGCAGCCTCAAGTCCGCTCCCATGTGTGGCGCTGCCTGAGGCAGGTGATCGTACAGCTGAGCGCTCTAACGCTTTACACTCATCCTGTGTTGTGTGTGGCCAGTATGGAACGCTGTTCCACCGCCTGGAGAAGTGCCCCACCTCTAAAGTGATATGGCGCGAAGTCCAACGTCTGCTAGGCCAGGATCAAACGCATCCCTTCAGTCTGTCAAGAGATATGTTTGCTTCATCAATGGCCTCCCCCTCCCCCTCCCTCCATGCCCTGGTGGTTGCAATCGCCATGTGGACTATCCACACGATTGTCTTGGATGCCATCGCTGGCTCCATCCCCACCCTCCCAGAAGCTGTCCACAGATTCCAGTCTCATTTGGTGGACCACTTTCAAGCGTGGATGTTTGGATATCTCCCACCGCATTGCTGACAGTTGGTCTCCTCCTGGTTCCCAGTCTGGTTTATCAAATCAGACCCCTTCCTCCCACACGTGCTCAATATGGCTACAGCCCCTTCACACGTTCCCTCCCCTCCCAATAAGTGGCGTTCCCGCTGGCAACAAGAGATATCATCGCTTCTCTGGGGTGCCTCCTGGTACTAAGTTTGTTTTCCTGAGTCATATTCAGAAGTGCCCGTCCCATGGTTGGCCTTCCCCGCAATAAATTTAAAATTTAATAGAAGTGATGATTGTGTTTTTAAAGGTTTTTTTAGTAACAGCTGGGAGATCAAGAAAGAACCCTCCCAATATTGGGATGATTAGTATTTAAATTGTCTCAAGGCTTGAAGTGAGTTAGATAAAAAAAATTAAAGCTATGTGCATTTGAATTAGATAATATGGGCTGGTGACATATTGGATCATTCAAAGCTCGCCTTACTTAATGAAACAGTCAATGGAGGGTGATGACAGGTAGTTTAGAACTGTGACCTAGGTTTTGATATATTTTACCCAATCATTTGATGGGAAAATATTTTCACATTGCGAGGCCTTTCCAACCCTATAAAAAAGGCCAGTCTCCGCAGTGTTAGTTGAACTAAATTTGTTGTGAGATGGGGAGGGAACTCTAAAGGGCTCCCTTAATTCCGCCGCACGGTCAGTGCAATCCAACTGCCCAAACTAGTGTTATTTGCCCGTGTTTTATTAATAAAAGCGTTACCCCAATTTGTGGGGTTCCACTTAGAATTGACCAGGGTATTTTATCCAATATTGTCATTATTTTAATCTGAAATATTATATCACAAGATTATACTTTTAATTGGCCATTAGTATTTGATAAATCCTGATGATTTCACCCAAGAAATTCTTTTCATGAATTCAAGTTGGTAATTGTCTGACATCACCCTCCTTAAGAATGTTGGTGGGAGAATAGGGCCATAGGAAGCAGCCATGTACCCAATTGATGGTAATTACTGTATCCAAAGACTTTAAGAGTACTCATTGCCTTTCTTGTAGGTGGTGGTGAAGGGAACCTATCAAATTTATCCAAGCTTGCTGCTTCTATTTTTTAGCACTAGTGGTGCCCAACCCAAAAAGGGGAGCCGCCATACATCATTGTTTACAAATGGGCCAAATAAAATGATTATAATAAGCAAAAAATTCTTAATATAGCACCTCAGCTAATAGACTATGAAGCCATATCAGAAGGTGTGAAGCTTTGGGGAAACTTTTGTCTGGCGCCTGTATTAGCTGGAGGACCATGGCGGACAGCTTTGGGGTGGGAGCATCAGTGACATGTGGCATAGGGAGGTATTATTATGGCTTTTCTTTGTTAATGAGGCTGGCAGTGTCCATCACCTCAACATATTGAGCAAGTTGATGCTCAGCAAAAGTGATTAGAGCAGGCACACAAGTGAAAGACTTGATGTGCTGGTGGGTTTGAGGATAATTGGGGTCAAACAGAGAAGTTTTTGCCACATTGATATAAGTGCATCTTGCTTCACAAGCAAGATCCTCAATTTCATAATTTACATCCTCATCAAAATCATGAGAGATAATTTGGGATGGGAATACCCTCAACAAGGAGTTCCATCATCCCATGGAAATTTAGGTGAAAGAGGGTGTTGGCTGGAGTGTCAGCTGCTTCTACCATCATTTTATTTATATTTTTATAACTAGGGAAACCGTTTTTAGATTAAAAATGTTGGGGACGTGAATTTGGAGGGTTCATAAAAATTCCTCCAAAGTGAAATCTGGCTTGACGTTAAATGGCAGGTCGCTATTATTGAGCCATTTGAGGCACTCAAATAAATTTAACTAAGCTAATGCTGGGCCAGCCACCAGAGTTGGTGCAGTGGAGGAACCTGATTGGCTGCAAACAGTTGACCATGGCAGCTCAGCTGAAACTGTTTCAGCCATCAGCTTAGGATTCTGTAATTTCAAAGATTTTTTAAAAATATTTAAAATTTTGATTGGCTGCTGCTTTGAAAGCAGTGCCAGAATTAGCTGAGGTTGTGTGTGGGAGGATTGTGCCCCACTCAAAAAATTTGGGCGAGGCAGCAGCCAGCATGACACCAGAAGGAGGAGCAGCGGAAGGGGTGGAAGCGGTGGAGGTGAAAGCCATGGGGCACTTGTACTTTGAATGATCTAATTTGAAGCACAAGGTGCTTATGGCGTGGCCATTTTTGACATGCGCTCAAAAAGAGCGATCAGATGCAGATCTGATCGCAGTGTTGGGGGAATCATGAGGTGGGTGTTGCAATGGAAAGGGTGGATCATCACAAAGGTGTGAGGCACTGCCAACTAATCCACCACATTGGGAACCACAAACTGAAAGATGAGGTCTGCTGTCATGTTCACATGACCTGATAGAAGGCACCAACATCAAGGACAAAGCTGTGTGGCAGGAGGTCCAGAAGGTTAAACTTCAGGCCCTCCCTGATCTCAAGCACACCTTGACTAATTCTGGGTACAGGCCATTTATGCTCAGGTTGGTACAAGCGAGATGCAAAACACCCAGCCCCTTGTTTCAGCTCTTGCATTAAAACTGATGAGCTATATGGTAAATGATGATGGCACAATATGGTTAATTGGTGAACATCGTTTTAAAACATGTTCTATTTATGAAATTGTGAGCTCAAGTCAGGTTCAACTTCAATAGATCACTCAAGTAAGGACAGTTTCAAAGTATGCTACCCTTTTGGATGGAAGCGTGTGCCTATTGGTGCACCAAGGCTTGATATCACTTTCGCCAATCCATAGTTTCACTGAGTTGGCTTATTTATTTTTGATACCGACATTTCTTGTTTGTCATCTTCCCTAATAAACCTTTTGATATTTTACATTTTTCCATATGTTGACTTGGGTGAACCTGTGCGTGGACCTCTTTGAGGAGGTCTCACAATGCGTTAGCCACATTATTTTCTTTAAATTATTACAGCCTCAGGTACACCTCTGGGCCTACCTGGTTCCCTCCAAACCAGGTCATCTGTGCACTCTACCCCTGCACTTAACTTGGTTATGACCTGCCCTCTGGGGCGCAGCCAAGATTTGAGGATTGCTCATTTTTTATTGTATTACTGTTCTAACCACCATTGCTCTATGTCATGTAGCTTCAGATCCCTCTGCTGGGTATATTTATTATAGCGATGACTACTAGTTCCCTTGCATTGGTCCTGTGCACTGAGCACCACCACTCTGGGATTCGGAGAGTTATAGATACTCTCTTACATTAGAAGACCAACCACTTAACTTTACATGCACAATTTTTTTCTGTGTGGAACTTTTGCAAAGTTCAAATGTATGCACCAACTGTTGTTCACAGCTGCGGTGGGGCTCACCACTATTTTCACATTTTAATGAGGGTTTGAGCATTCCAGCGTTATTCTTGTTACCTCTGACAGGAAGGTACTCACCCTTCCAGCCCATACCTGGTGGATATGGATGCTTCATGACCTGAGAGGCATGATTCCCCAACTTTCCACCAAATTTAATAAAATCAACACCCACAAATCATTTTTTCTTTGGCACCACGTTTGGACAGTGCAGATGGGATTATTAAAAAAGGGCCTGGTGGTGTTGGCTTTGGATAAAGTTGTAAAACCCGTCGTTAAAATGGACATAGGGTTGTTTGTGGCCCAAAACACGTTTTATAATAACATTTCCATATATACTACAAAGCCATATATCTTTCCATATAGCTCAGATATGGACCCCAATTCAGTGTATCAAATCACTCCAGAGAACCCACGCTTGACCACAACCGTGATCTGTGGAACCCAGGAGGTGGAGAAGATGTTACAACTATAATACAAAATCGTTTATGCAGTTGCTGAAAATATGGTGGGATATGTGGCCTCAGTAGTAAGAGTGACCAAATATCCCTCTCCATTCTTCGATGCAGAAACATACCCTGGGGTATGCTAGACCCTGAAGAAGAGTTTGGTGGTGAAGTGTTAGTGTTTTCTGCTATAAATAAAGATCATTCAGGTTATTTTTATTGATTGCTACCCTTTTATCATCTTTAGGGAAAATTAGCACAACTATTTTGGTGGATACAGGAACCTCTGAGAAGTTTATTGACCAAGACCTAGCTGACTACCTTTAGCTGAGTTACTTGCCAGGTGGTATGGTTAGAGGAGGGGCTTCCCAAGGTATTCCCACGCTGAACATCATGGAGTTGGCGGACTATCAATTTGGCATATATCATTTGTACAACCACTTCCAAGCTATCAAAAACATCTTATACCCAGTCATTTTGGGTGTAGAGTGGTGGCGGAAGTTTGACGTCAGGACCAACTTGGAAGAAAATACACTAGCCTTAACTTTAAAGAATGGTCACAAAATAGTTTTTCCTTTGGCTGAGGCCAACTCTCAGGGCGTTTTGCCCCATTAGCCCAATATTCAAACCCTCATCCTTGCTCCGTTTCTGAAACCCTCTTTGGAGGTTCCTTTACTTTCCTGTTTGGAGGGGTTGGAATTTTTGTTTGATACAAATTCAGCCAATGTACTACCAGACCATTCTGAGTTTGATTGAAAGTTCAAGCTCAGTGTGGATCTGGTGCTTATACCATCCCTGATTTATCAATTGACTATATGGGAGTAAGAGGTCTTAGATGTGTGGGTTAAGGAGCAGTTAGCCAAAGGTGCAATTCTTAGCAAATCTCACCTGTATGTTCCCCACTTCTTTTTTAAGGAAGGCCGATGGTACCTTAAACCCATGTGTAGATTATGGAAATTTAAACAACGTCACAGTACCAGACTTACATCCCATCCCACTGGACTCACAGATTGCACGCTATGTGGAGAAGGAGAGAATTTTCTCCAAAATGAATTGCATTAATGCATTTAATCAGATCCAGATCAAGAAGGTCCAGGAGTGGCTGACTGCATTCAATACCAGAAAAGGATATTCCAAAATCGGGGTATGCCCTTTAGGCTTGAAAAATGCCCTGCTATCTTTCAATGCCATATTGATGCAGTTTTGGGGGACCTTCTGAGGGGTATGAGCGGTAGCTTACATGGATAAGAATTTTGGTATTTTCCCTTGACAATGAGTCCCATGCAGTACACCTTTGGCAGGTGGTGGAGTGTTTAAGGGCTGCTAACCTTATGCTGAAAATCAGTAAATGTGAGTTATTTTAAGCCCCAGGTCACCTTCCTGTGCAACGTTGTGTTTGACCAAGGGCACATGATAACTTCAGTCAAGGAGAAGGTGATTCGTGAGTGGCTCACTCCAACTTTAGTTAAGTAATTAAGGAGTTTTTTAAGAAAAAATAAGTTCCTTAAGAAATTCACAATAGCATTTTTTCTGAAGTTGCCACACTTTTATATAAGGAGAGTGGGGCAAAAGTGCTCCAGTGGTCCCTAACTTTGCAGGATGCTTTCCAAGAGGTAAATTGTACTTTGCTGTCCACATATGTCCTTTGCCATTGTCAGAATTCAAGATAATGATCGAATTGAATTCCCCACTTCCAGATAGGGCTGTACCAAATTGGTTTCCAAACTTAACCAAAGTGAATTAGCTTCAGGAACCCCCTCCCAAATTTCAGAGTCACATGGGGCGGCGTTTTCACCAATTCAGTCAGGTGGGTGACACAATCCATTGAGGATGCCCATGAGGAGGCCATTCTGGAAGATCAGTAAAGATCCTGAGTGGATGAGGCCCTAACAGTCTCTGAGGCACCGCTTTTTAACACACCCTATAAATATCAAATCCTTTTAAGCCTAGTAAATTATTAGATATCTTACCTAACTTTCTGCTTCCTTCTCAACCTTTAATGCAAATTAGCAACTTTGAGCCACCTTTGGACCTCAGCACCAGTCTAGAGAACTGTAGTGCCATCAGCTACGTTGACCCCAATAAAGAGTTCATTGTTGCTTTAAATGCCTCCAACTTCATCATATTGGCGGCCCTATTACAATTAGACAAAGATGTAATAGAGCATCCAGTAGGTATGTCTTTCTAGGAAGATGTCCCTACCAGAGTTAAACTACGCTATATATGATAAAGAGTTTTTAGCAGAAGTTGAGGAGCTGACCGGTTGGCCTCATCACTTGCATGGCTCATCCCTACCCTTCCGCATATGTACAGATCACTGTGCCTTACATTATTACTGCTCACCTCATGTTTTAACCCCATGGAAAACCCGCTGGCATGAGACCCTTGCCCAATTTATGTTTTCTTTTGAGTTTACTTAGGGCAAGGAGTATGGGTTGGCATATGCTTTGAGCTGAAACTCTGCACTAGCTCCCAATTCTAAGGAATTTTAGGTGCATACTACCCATTTAAAGATTCCACTGGATAGGTTTGTGTCTAAACTTCCCTCTCCCTTAGCCAATAGGCCAGCGCTCACTCCTCTGGAAAATGCAGAGGAATATGGTATGCCCATAAAGGTAGTCTATACTCAGCCTTTGTTGGCCAAATTACTATAGTTCTTGCCAAGAACGCTTTGAATCAGGAGGACATTACCAGAGGTTATCACGTAAAGGATGAGATGGTGTAGTTTCAGGGGCACCTATGGGTTCCTGCTGGACCACTTCGCCTGGAAATCATCTGAGACCATCATGATGAAATCACTGTTGGTCTTCCTGGAAAGGATAAGCTCTTGAGATTATCCACTGCACTTACAATTGGAAGGGATTAGCCACTCAAGTAGGCAGGTATTATAAAGAGTGCCTAGTCTGCAACCAAAATGAAAACGAATCATCTGCCTCTAGCGGGGTTGTTGGTACTAGTTCAAAAATCTGAGGGGCCTTGGACTTCCCTACCGGTTGATTTTATTGTAGAATTGCCTGAATCTGAAAACTAAAATGCTATCATGGTGGTGGTGGACCGTTTTACAAAGTTCACCCACTTTATCCCTTGCAGAACCACAATCACTGCGCCTGAAATGGCTAGGCCTTTTTTACTAATGTGTTCACTATTCATGGGGTCCCCCAAGAAATAATTAGTGATTGGGGACCCCAGTTTACCTCTGTCTTTTGAGAAAAGTTGTGTAAGACTCTGCAAATCTGTCCCTGCCGTTCAACTACCTATCAACCCAATCAGATGGGCAGAAAAGAACGAGTGAACTAGTGCTTAAACAGTTCCTGTGGTATCACACCGCCACTGTTCATTCAGATTGGGTTTCCCATCTCCCTATGGCCCAATTCAGTTATAACAAAGCCCAACATGCATAGATTGGTTGTTCCCCTTTATTCGGCAACTATGGCTTTAATCCCGCCTTCAATATGGAGCTCAGTTGTAATATCAAAGTGGAAGTGGTGGTGGACTTTGCAAAATTGATCAAGAAAGTACACCAGGGGGTAAACATGAATTTAGATGCGGCCATGCAGGCTTACAAGGAGAATGCTGATAGTAAGAGACAAGTTGGACCAGCGTACAATGAAGAAGATCTCATGATTCTGGATGCTTAAAACATCCTAATCAAGCAATTATGCAAAAAACTAGGACCAAAGAGGATTGGGACATATCACGTTGTCAAAAAGGTAGGCCACGCCTCATACCAGTTGGATCTCCCCCTTGTTTTGAATCTTTCTAGTATTCCATGAAAGCAAGCTTATGTTGTTTGAGGGCCCCCCTCCAGAGACTCCTGAGTTTTATCTCGTGGATGGGGCGCCAGAATGGAAAGTGGAGGAGATGGTTGCTTCTCGTTGGGTAAGTATAAGGCTCAAGTATCTTGTATCCTGGAAAGGGATTTGATGCAGCGGAGAACAGTTGGGTCCTAGCACGTAATTGTGCTCATGCCCAAGATCTAATTGTAGCCTTGCACAAGCGTTTTCCTAAGCTGCAGGATCAAAGTCCAAGCAAGCGGTTGTTGCCATGAAGTTGGCCCCTGCCCATAAAAACTTTTCCTTGGTGAATGCCCCTGAAGGGGGGTGGAGCCCAAAGGAAGGAGAGGGTAATTTCATGTTCACATGACCTGATAAAATGCACCAACAACAAGGATAAGGCTGGGCACTAAGAGGTCCAGAAGGTTAAACTTCAGGCCCTTCTTGATCTCAAGCACACCTTGGACCAAGTATAAGGAGAGTGTCTATAATTCTCCCGTTCCCAGCGTGGTAGTGCATGGTGCACAAGGCCAATGACAGTGAACTAGCCATTATTACGAAAGTTATTAGAGCCCAGCAGAGGGTGCTGGAGCAGTAACAACTTAGGCATATAAGTGCGATTATTATAATAAATAATCCACCAAAAGTGACGCGGCGCACAATGAGGAAGGGGTAAGCAACCCAGGTTGGAGGGAACCTGGACGAACCAACGGTGCACTAGGGGATAGCTGGATCATATTGGAAATGACAAGGTTAATGGAGCGCGAGACCTCCTCAAAGAGGTTCACGCACAGGAGCGTTCAAAATATCATAAAAATAAAATGTAAAATGAGGAAAGTGTTTATTCAGGAAGTCGACTAACAAGGAATTTGGTCAGGGAAAACATATTTAAACTTGAACGGAGGAATAAGGGGTTTGCTGCATCAGGCCCAAGTACTAACCCACCAATAGGCCAACGCTACCATCTGAATTGGTTGAATATGCTGAAACTGACTTCACTTGAGTGATCGATTGAAGTTAATTTGACTAAAACGCGTTGTTTTGTAATTTGGAACAGGTATTGAAAACCCATTCCTTGATGAACAAAAATGGAACCATCCATGTTAATTTGATAAACCATCCGTTTTAATGCCTGGACTGACGTAAGGGGCTGGGCATTTAGCATCCCACTAGTACCAACCTGGGCATATTTTGCCTGTACCCAGCGTTGGTCTAAGGTGTGCCTCAGGTCAGGGAGGGCCTGGAGCGTCACCTTCTGGGCCTCCTGGCGCCCAGCCTTATCCTTGAGGTTGGTCCCCACTATGATGTCATGTGACCATGACACCAAGGCTGGGTACAGACCAGTGTGCCCATGTTGGTACAAGTGAGGTGCAAAACGCCCATCCACTTGTTTCAGCTCTTGATTTAAATGGACGATCTATATGATAAATAACGACGACACAATCCAATTAATCATGAATGGGGTTCAAAGCTTGTTCTATTTATGAAATTGCGAGCTTGGGTCAGGTTCAACTTCAATTGATCACTTGAGTAAGGGCAGTAATGTTGTATGATACCCTTTCAGATGAAAGCGTGCACCTATTGGTGCACTAAGGCTTGGTACCACTTTCACCTATCCATAATTTTCATGAGTTAACTTAATTATGTTTTTCATGATACCAACGTTTCTTTTTAGTCGTCTTCCCTAAGAAACCCTATAATAAATTTACGTTTTTCCATATGTTGACTTAGCTGAAATTGTGCATGGACATCTTTGAGGAGGTCTCACAATGTGTTAGCCACTTTATTTTCTTTGAAATTATTACAGCCTCAGGTACACCGCTGGGCCTACCCAGTTCCCTCCAAACCAGGGCACCTGTGCACTCTACGACTGTACTAAATTGTTTATGACCTGCCCTCTGGGGCACAGCCAAGAGTTGAGGATTGCTCATTTTTTAAATTAACTTTGATAAACATCCTCGCCTTATGTCACTTTAGCTCAAGCACCCTCAGTTGGGCTATGTTTATTATAACAATGTCTACTAGTTCTCTTGCGTTGGTCCTGTGCACCAAGAACCACCACGCTGGTATTTGGAAAGTTATAGATAATCTCTTGACATCTGAACCGTAAATGGCCAAACCTTCCCTCAGTTCATGGCAAAGGCGTTCAGGGGTGAGAAACGAAGGCAACCCAGCAAACTGGACCACCAAAGTGGCCTCATCCGGGAGCCACATGTGAGAAGTGGGGATTGATTTTTTTATAAATCATTGGCAGCTTAGATGCTGCCACTGCATCAGCCTCAGATCTGAAGCTGAGGTCAAAATAGCCATTGAAAGGGCTGAGTTTTATATATCGATTGGGTTTTGAAAACTGCCATGATCATCTCAATGATGGCCCCACTCATGAATGGGAAAAGATTCTCATATTCGACCCAGAGGCTGAAAACATAGGTTACTCTGAGGGAGCACCAAAGGGATCTGGAGCACAGCCTGTTAGCTTGTGAGATAATGGGATAAGTCCCAAGGTGGGACGTAAAGACTGATGGCATTGGGTGGGCTAGCAGAACCAGCCCAGATGCACTTCAGAGGTGGCCAAAGGATGCCAGAAGGCGGAACACCACCTCAAGCTGGGGTAGCAGGCATCGATGGCAATGACATATTGATTAATCTGCTTGATTCAAGCAGCTGGATCTTTGTATTTTTTAAACTTAAAAGTCGGCTTTGATTTTGTTAATTGGAGTGAAAGAAACGTTTAGGCTTGCTGCTTCTAGGAGTAATGCAATTATGATAGTATAAGACCAAATCAGACATATGGAATGAAGGTAGGGGAGCCCAAAGCTCATTGGTAGCTTGTCCTTCTTTTGTTACCATCTTATCTAAGTTTATCATAGCCTCAGATTGAAGTTGAATAATATGCTGAACCAATCTTCTCATGGCTTTCTCAGATTCCTCATTCTTAGAAGAAAAAACATAATTAGCTAAAGGGGTAGGTATCCATGGTTTTATCTCATATAAAACACAGATTGGGGACATTTTCAGGATCCGGTGATAGCTAATCCAGTATGCTATAAGAGCACTGGGTAGGAGTTGATCCCAGTAAATTGGATCAGAGGATGCCATGTTACACAGGATGGAGGCTAAGGTTCCATTGGCTCTCTCACAGTCCCATTGGTAGAGGGATTATATGGGGCCAAGTAGAGTTGTTGGGTCCCCATGTACGTGGCCAGGATCTTGACTACTCTGGAGGTGAAGTTCTTACCATTGTTTTAGAGTAGGCTTAGGGACATCCATAGCGAGTGAAAATATTTAGATGTAGGAACGTTGCGGTGGCCTTGGCCATTTGGGCAGGAAGAGCCATGGATTCAACCCACTTATTAAAGCGGTCAATTACTACTAGAATAAATTTGTTTCCACCAGTAGTCTGTGGGAGGGGACCCACTACGTCTATGCTGATGGTGTGGAATGGTTGTTGAGGGGTAGTTGATTTATATTGGTATCTAGTCTTGAAACTGGATTGCTTATTACACGTGAGGCAGGCATCCAAAACTTCTTCAATAGTCTCCAAAATTCCTTTCCAATAATACCGATCCTTAATCCACTCATAGAATCCTTTGCTCCTCCATGTCCAAAGGTGGAGTGAGCTTCCAGGATAGCAAGTACACGTTCTGAGGGCCGTATAAAGGGCAACCACTTTGCCCCCACCTGCTTATACAACTTCGCGCTCTACACTTTGGTGTTGCAGGAGTGCCAGGATAAAATCTTATAGACCGATTCATCATCATCATCCTAGTCATCCAGGGCCACTAAAGAGGTCATTTAACCTCTCCACCTCACTATTGTTTAAATTCAGGATGGTCAGCCGAGTTAATTCATCAAAATTTATGTGACGGGTTCCAGCACGGTGTTCAATATTCATGTCATAATGCTGGAGCTTTAGAGCCCAGCGCACTAACTGGCCATTAGGATCCTTCGTGTTCTGTAACCATTTCAGAGAAGCATAAACCTAAATCACCATGAAGGTAGTTCCATACAGGAAAGGACGATAGTGTTTCACAGCTAACTGAACGGCAAGGCACTTCTTCTCCATGACACTGTAGTTGCTTTCCGCTTTTGACAGCATTTTTCTGAAATAGGATACAGGATAATCTACACCGTTTTCGTCTATTTGGGCTAAGATGGCCCCAACGGCATAGTCTTAAGCATCAGTAAACAAGAAAAAGGTTCTTACAATCTGGGTGCAGAAGGATTGTATGTTGTTGCAGCAGTTGCTTCAGCGTCTCAAAAGCAGTCTTTTGTTAAGCACCCCAATGGAAAGGAGTGTTTTTTGTCAATAGCCAAACAAGGGGCTCGCTGAGTTGAGCGAACTTGAGGATAAACTGGTGGTAATACCCCATCATCCTTAAAGACATCTGAATATCACGTAGATTATTAGGGGGAGGCATTTTTGAGATTGCTTCAACCTTATCTTGTATTGGTTGAATTCCCTCTTGAGAAATAGCGTGTCCAAAGAAATCCAATTTCCTTTGGAAAAAGGTACACTTCTAGGGTTTTAACTTAATATTTGACTCACGTAAACGTTGGAACACCTCCTTCAGGTAATCAAGATGTTCTTTGAAGGTCTTTGAGAACATTATGATGTCATCAAGGTAGATGATGACACAACTTAGCTTTAAATCCTGCAAGTTGTGATCCATAGCGCGCTGGAAGGTTGCATGTGCGTTGCACAATACTTGAGGTAACTAAGTGGGTTGGAAAAGACCCTCACTTCAAATAAGAGCGAATTTTCACCTGGTCTTGTGGAGAAAGGTCCATTTTCCAATATCCGCTAGCCAAGTCCATTGTGGAAATAAGTTAAATCCAAAAAGTTGTGCCAGGGCATCTTTAATGCAGGAGATGAAATAATTTTTCCTTTTTGTGAGGATATTTAGTTTGCGGTAGTCCATGACTACCTGATGACCTCCATTTTTCTTTTTAATTAGCAAGAGGGGAGAAGACCAAGGACTTTAAGATGGAACTAGTACCCCCGCGTCTAGTAACTGCTTAAGTTCTGTCCTCATCTGCTGTTCTTCCACCTTTGACTTGCGATTAGGTTTTGACCAAATGAGATGAACATCACCCACATCAATAGAGTGGCTCCAGTCCTTCATGTGCACATAGTCAGTATCCAACTGGGAGAATATGTCGATATAGCCTTCTAGTAAAGTATGGACTCATTCCAGCTCATTTGGGGCCAGCTCATACGAGATATAAACATTTGGTAAGGTACATACCAGGTTATCCATGGGCAAGCCCAAATCCTTCATAGAGCCAATGAAATGGATACGTTCAATGTCATCTAAGGGACCAATAAGCCTCTGCCAATCTCCTGGCATCTTCTTATAACCATGTCCTTGCCGGTGAGGTTCCCCAAAAGAATAGTAATAGGCCTCTGGTAGTCTGGGTCTAGTATCCCAGACAATACCTGAGGCTCCAAGGCTAACGCCCTCGGGACTTACGAGATGCAACAAGCAGTGGTGTGGGATTTGGAGCGTGATCTTTGTGTCGACCACTCTTTATTCACCAGATCTAATCAAGACCTCATCTGCAGCATAGAAAGGGATACCGCACCTAGCATCCACTGAATTGGGCAATATTTTTGTGTTTCACCCAGAGGTGTAATACTGCAAAGTCATAGAGGGAAATGTGTATTCAACCAAGCAAGAGTATTCATTCTTGCTGGGATTTATATTGGATAAAACTAAAAGGGACTTCATAATTGATTAATGAGAGGAAACCTTGCATCATGTTGATAATTCCCTCATATATAATCATAATTTGGGTACCTATGATCATATCATAGGTGTTGTTGTCCAAGACCACTGCGGGGGCTGATAAGATGAGCTTTCCAATCTGAATGGGGAGGGAAGAGTAGGCCCAATGGTACAGATGATGTTTGGGCCTGTGGTTCTGATTCTTGATTGTACTTCAGGTCAGACGCCAGCTTAATCTTTTTGATGAGCTTAGAGGAAATTACATTAACTGGGGGAGCCAGTATCCAGGATGAGAATTAACCAGACTTTTTGGATGACCACTTTCACCTTGGTGAGTGTTCCTCCAAAGGTTGGGAGACATAGTGTTAAAGTTTTAACCTACTTCAGATAGACTGGTTCTTCTTTTAAAATAAGTTAAAGTTTTGAGCAGCTATTGTATGGAGACAATAACCCAGAAGGCGACAATAGTTCATATATAAACTCCTTTTGAAACAGTAACTAAAAGCTGTATTCTTCTGTTGTTTACTTGGACAATGGCTCGCTGCCCTGATCCTTCTGATCCCAAGTAATTTCTCAACTTAATACAATGGAAAAGACTTAAATACAAAAAGTTTGTATATCAAACAATTAACTTGTAGTGATAAACGATTATATTTTATTAGTATCAACTTAGAGATAATTTATAGGGTTCAATGTTAACCACATCTTACTTATGACGCCTCATTTTCAATGGCACTTAGCCAGAGAAAATTGTAATAAGTTTGTCTGAGGGTCTACAATCCTTATGACTCAGGTGCATCTCACACGACCTCAGGGTTGGTATCAATCTCATACTATCTCAAGACAGTTTTTACGAAGCATTTTCAAAATAGCTGAACTAATGCTCCTCTCAAGAAATTGTTAGCACATACCAAGGCATTCATACCACTAATTAGTAATTAATTTTATCAAAAATTCAATCAACATAAAAGCTAATTTAAACATAGACCAACAAAGCCCACGTGCCCAAGTCATCAAGACAACTATTATTATTAAATCCAAATTAACCAACAAAGCTCCCAGGCTTGTGTCATCATACCAAAATATTATTTAGTGGAATTTCTAGGCTATGAATCCCAAGTTTGAATATACTTAAGATATTTTTGGTCTATAAACACTGATAACTTTGATATGATACATAACAAATTAGTATCAGCTATCATTATTTCCCCTATTATAATACCCGATAATTTAGGTCCAGTCAACCATTCAAAACAGAGCCAAGACCTCCTTAAGCTAGAAAGTGGAGGTTATTTATGAAAAGTCTCAGGTTATTTATTCAGGATGGATTTCATGGTATGAACCTGCTGTTGAGGTCAAATCAAGCCAGATAAGAACTGATTACCATTGCTGGCAGTGCCAATAACTTTGACCACCCTATAACTTGGCTGAGGTACTTTTTTCTCAGGTATGGTGGTCTCATCTACTCCTTCAGCATTCAATTGATAAGGGGCCTCCACTTCCTTAGGTGTTCCCATTATGTAGTAATTAACGTTATTTAAAACCCATCAGATTAATCCCCATGGGTATTCTCAACAACTGGCAATGTCACAATTGAGGTAGGGAAGGCAGGTAAATGAAATTGGGTAGATATCTTCTGACCTTATGTCTTCCCAGCAAGACCTTTATTGTTACAGGGGTTACCCTTAGGGCGCACAACTATCAGCTTGGCTGGAGGGGAAGGAACATTGGCTTTAGTAAGCTTATGTGGGAGTACAGTATTAACTAATTGCAGGTCTCAGATCTACAAGAGGGGTGATATCTGCTTTAAGTCACACTGAAGGAGCAGGTATCATGGGGTGGTAGGCACAGGTGGGCACACCCCCAACGTTCCTACAGGCAAAATTTCCTCAATGGTTAGAACTGGAGGTTTCACCACAGCTTCCTTTGTTGTCACACATGTATGGAAATCAGCAACGTCTAACAAAGTTTCTTTTATGTCGCAGATGTTCTTGAAGTTGTGCTTCACTAAAATGATATGCCTGTTTGAGAGGGTTGGTAAGCTAACCCAATTAACATGGCTGCAATGGCATCATTAAGGGTTTAATTTATTAGACGTTGAAAACCTCTGCGCAGCGAGGTAAAATCGCTCAGCAAAGGCAGCAGTCAGTTCGCCTTCATACATGCTAAGGCGCATAAAGGCTCTTTAACCATGTTTAGACTCTTCTTTGAACCAAATTAAGTCAAGAAATCATCCTTAACCTCTTCACAGGTGTGCAGAATGTCTATATAAGGGACTATCATCTCTTGTGTTAAGCAACTTAAGCAAGGAAGGATGTGTTTAATTTTTGCTTATCATTAGCACCTTGCATGGAAGATTCATAAACATACACAAATGAAGCAATGCTCCATTCACCGGGGGTGAACTTGTCTTCAAGAAGGGTTTTTAATAGGCGCTGCTCAGGTTTTTTAAGACGGGATATAACGCTTGCTAGTTGATTTCAAGGGCAACTATTCTTGATTCATTTTGAAGGGGAAGAGTTGGAGGGTTACTTACTTTGAAAGCCTCCGTTTTAGTCGAATTTTTGTGGTCTACAGGAGATTTCTGTTGTGAACATCACTTTTTGGGAATCTGGCAAGTTTTACGCTTGTTGGTGCTGAATCAGCCAGATATCCACAAAATTATTAAAATTAAAAGCAATTATTTTTCAATAAAAGTAAAGATTGAGGTTTTAAAGGTTTTTATAGTCATGGTTGGTTGGAAGGGTGGTTAGCTGAGCGGGTAAAACTGCTTCCACCCCTAGTGCAGGTTTTGAGTTCGCAAATTTGTACTGGCTAGAAAACATTCTCAGTGGGTATATTTGTCCTAAGGTTGACCCACCTCGAATAATTTTATAGTCATGGTTGGGAGATAAGAAAGAACCCTTTTTAATATTGGGATGACTAGTCTCTAAATTGTCTCAAAGCTCAAAGTAAGTCAAATGAGAAACATTATAAGCTATGTGCAACCAAATTAGGTTATAAAAGCTGTTGGCCTATCAGATTGTTCAAAACTCGCCTTACTTCATGAAAATAGTCGATGGAGGGTGATGACAGGTAGTTTAGAACTGTGAGGTAAGTTTTTTTAGATCTTTTGCCCAATCATTTGATAAGAAATTATTTGCAAATTGCGAGGCTCCCTCCAACCCTATAAAAGAGGCTGGTCTCTGCAGCATAAGTTAAACCAAATTTGTTGTAAACTGGAGAGGGACCTCTGAAGGGCTCCCTTGATTCCGCCGCACGTTCAGTGCAATTAACTGACAGAACTAGTAGTTTTTGACTGCGTTTATTAATAATATTGTTACCCCAATTCGTGGGGTTCCACTGAGAATTGACCAGGGCATTTTGGCCGATATTGTCATTGTTTTCATCTGAAATATTATTTCACAAGATCAGACTTGTAATTGGCCATTGGTATTTGATAAATCAGGATGATTCTCAACCAAGAAATTCTTTTTATGAAGTCAAGTTGGCAATTGTCCAACAAAAACGTCAGGGACAATTCCTGATACAAGTCTCAGCTACTTTTACAGATTGGGTTGATTCATGTCATCTGCCTAATGTAAATCTTTGATCTGAGCAGGAGTCCTGGCAGACTTCATGGTCCAAATGTGATGGGTATGTTAAGCTGCAACCAGTACCTTAGGCAGAAGCATGGGCCAACCAAGAATGAAGGGTTATACCCCAAGGTAGGCTCATACAAGGAGAATCCTGCAGATGCATGTGTTTCGTTGTTATATACAAACTGGGTGAGGGGAAGGTCGTCCGCCCAGGTATCCTGAGCGACTGAAGCGTAGCGCCGCAGGTACTGTTTCAGGATCTGATTTACATACTTGGTTTGGCCATCTGGCTGTGGATAGTATGCAGTTGAACGACAAGGTGTGATCTTCAAGATTACCAAGAGCTTGTTTCAAAACTGCGCCATAAATTGGAACCCAAAGTCACTGACAATCTTATGAGGTAGTCCAAACATTGAGAACACATGGCGCATGAAGAGACGAACAGTTTATTTGGAAGTAATGGCGGAGGAGCATGAGATAAACAGAGTAGTTTAGTGAAGCGGTCTATGACCACCATAATCAATTTGATCCCGCTTGGTGATGGGAGCTCAACAATAAAATCTATGGACACCAATGTCCATGGCCCCTCTGCCTGCTTCAAGGGGTGTAGGAGACTATTCCTACCAAACAGTCCAGTTTGGTTTATGCTTAAGTTACATAGTCTGTGATCAAGGATGGGACATCCTTTGACAAGCCCATAAAATTGTAAGTATACTTGACTAAATTGATGCACTTCTTATCACTGGGTGACCGACTGCAGGAGGATCATGATGTGCCTTAATTAATTCAGCTTGGAGGAGGGGAGGGACCCACACCAGTGACCTAAATTGGATGATTTACTCAGCCAGAGTATACAAGGAGTGCTTTGAATCTGGGAGGACAACTGCTCCATAAAGTCCATTCCTTTTGCACATGCTGTTTGCACTGCAAAGACCTGCAAAATCAAGGGTGCGTCTGGAGCTAGTTCTGCTGCCAAAACCACAGGAGGTATGATGGTCAAGATTTGGGTTGGGGAATGACAGTGACGAGGTACACCTCATCTGAGTCAGCTGGGAAAAGTGCGGGGTTGCAGCTTAGAAAGTCAGGAAGGATAATTAACGCACCTTTAAAAAACTCATATTTGAAAGTGAAACTGCACAAACCCAGTAGGTTCAGGACTTCCAATGTGCCAAATCATGTGGTTTTTCAGAAATAGAGGTGATCTTGGTGGTCAGTTTGCGCAGTCACCTCATGCTGAGCGCCCTGCAGGAGATACCGCCAGTGGGTCAAGGACCACGCCACGGAGGCCAGCTCCTTGTTGTAGATGGCCCAGGATTGCTCAGTGGGAGAGAACTTTCAGGAAAAATAGGCAACTGGGTGTTCCAACCCATCATGCCATTGTAGAAAGACAGCACCTACTGCGGTGGAAGACACATTGCACACTACAATATATGGTTTGGAGGTATCCACGTCCTTAAGGATAAGGGGTGACAAAACACCTCCTTGATTGAGTCAAATGCCTGCTGGCACTCAGGCGATTACCAAAAGGGAACGCTCTTCTCTGTGAGTGGATGAGTAGCAGCCAATAGGGATAGTTCGGGAAATTTTTTAGGAATATAATAGCACCAAAAAGCTTCTCAATTGCTTTTGGGTTGTTGGAGTTGACCATTCCCAGATGGAATCCAGTTTTCTGGGCGGAATGGCGTATCCATCTTTTAAGATGAGGTTACCCAAGAGCGTGACTTCCTCCCTGTAAAATTTGCATTTTGATGGCTTTTTGAACAGGCTCTTCATATGCAAGACCGCAACTACCGCCTCCAAGTCCTTCACATGTTTTTTGGGAGAGGGAGAGTGTACTAAAATATCATCAATATATGTGACTGCTCAGGTGAACCAGAGATCACCTAGCACACTATCAATCATCCTTAGGAATGTTGCAGAATCATTTTTAAGCCCAAAAGGCATCACTAAAAATTGTAATATGCCTCATTGTATCCAGATAGTGGTAAGTTATTCCTGACTTTCCATCACCTTAATTTGATTTTAGGCATTAACTAGATTAAGTTTTGAAAAAACACACGATTTGGCAATCACTTGGCTAATTTTCTGTTTCTAATGGCAGTGGGTAAGGGTCTTTGGCTGTGATAATGATAAGGTAGCTGTAATTGATGCAAAGACAAAGGGAACCATCCGCCTTATTGGCAAAGACAATGGGAGAGACAATGGGGATGTCTCTTTGAACAACCAACCCTTTTTGAGCATGTAATCCAGCCAGGCATTAAGGACAACCTCCTCCTCTACTGTATGTGGGAAAAGTGGGTTTTTTATACCCACCACCTGCATTGTAGTCTTAAATTATAAATTGAATTCTGTATGTGGGGGAAGGCAGTTAGCCTTTTTGGAATCAAAAAAGCTCTGATAACCATCAATGCAACATTAAAATTGGGCGGAAGACCTACAGGAGGTACAAGGGTTGTAATTAATCCACAGTTTTGAACCTTGGAAAGGGTATCTAATAAGAGAAATCACCCTCTATATGACCATCGGAAAGTGACAGCATGTTCAATTCAAGTGGATTCTCACATGCTGCCAACGCCACCAACCCACACCCAAAATCACTGGGAACACAAGTTTAGGCATTGCTGAGAAGCAATCACAAAAACTAAACCGGTAAACCAAGATAGGTACTGGGCACTATACTTTATAGGATGTCTGAGAGGCCGATGAGGCGACCAACACTGCTGGCCTCAGGTCCAAGTAAGGTCTAGCTGCTGGGCCAACTTCAAACTCATGAAGTTGACCTCTGCTTTAGTGTCAATCAAGGCCTCAAAGGACACCTGATGTGCCCCAATATAAATTTTCAGGAGTAATAAAAAGTAGGCGTAATTCTGTTTACTGTTAGATGTGGTCATTTATGATGACATAAAAGATAATGTTACTATCTCAGAGGGAAGAGCAGGTTCTTTCATAGGGTCAAAAATGGGGCGAACAAGTGGTTGCATCTCATCTTCTTTATTCTGAACTACCATCAACTTTCAGATATATGAGTTGTAGCAAACCAACCTGGGCGCAGGGGCTGCATCAGGAATTGGAACAAATAAAGATAGTGATCCAACGTCAGAGTCAGACCCCAAGGTTAAGTCAGCAAATCAAACATAAAGTTACCATTCTGGGGAGGGGAGTGTGGCAGAGAGCTGTATTGATGGAGGTTGCTTCCTTGCAAATTTGATCCACCGTCTCCATAGGGGTAGAACAAACAACATGATGGGCGGAATCTGAACCAAAGCAGTTTGGAAGCTTTTGGAGTAAATCCATAAGAGATCCAGCACCAGGGCTTGGTCACGGAAGGTTGCAACTAAAGAAATCATACTAGGGGCTTTGGCAATCATAGATAATATATTGGAACAATTTTTTGCAACATGGTACCGGGGATTTTAAATCTTCCAATACTACTGCAGCAAGTAAGGTGGGGTCACCCGCTTGAATAGCAAGCGCAGAAGACCTTATACCCACTGGAGGGCTTCATCTTCAACTGCATCTAAAAAAGCAACCCCCTGCTGAGCATTTGTCAGTGAAACAGCACTGGTTTGTGCAACTGCAGAACGCATTTGCACCTCAGCGAGGATGATAAGGACCTGATTCACAAAGTCACAGGAGGGAACATCCGAATTTTTTACTTGATGAGCTGAGGTGAAAGTAGCAGGCAATGGGGAAACGTGACCATGGATGAATTCATCCAAAGTTATCCAGCAGCTGCTCACAAAAATAGGTGATTGACCAAATGAACGACAGAAGGCAGACTACTAACTGCACATTTTATCTGATAGAGGGAGACCACTGCTGCGCCCATCACAATGAGGATAGCAGAAATGACTGGAAATAATGTATAGTCATTTATGTAAGAAAGACGGCAGATGAGGTTCAGACAGGCCTGCCAGTTGGGATGCAAAAACACCCAAAAGGCGATCTAGAATGCCAGGGGGCATTGCCGCTTGATTGATTTTATGGTGTGTGGGAAGAAAGGTAATAATTGATTTCCAACGTGCTGCAAGGGTAAAAAGCAACCCAGAGTGGAACAAGGCTATTGTAGCTCCAGGCCTTATAGGCCTTGGCGTAGGGTGTTGCACAATTGGATTGGGTAGTTTGGGGATCCCCATAGGGGAACTAAGTTTGATAACATGGGTTAGGGGGCGGATTATCAACTGTAGTGGGGTAAGTGGACCCACAGGGTAATGTTATTTTGCTGATGGATGGCCTCCACAATTGGGAAGAGATCCACAAAATTTTTATCGCATGATAAGCCCAATTGATGGCGGTATGAACCAAATTTAATAGCATGACTGTGATAGCCCAATCAATATGAGGCCCGTGAGGCCACATTGGAGATGTCACGGGGGTTTGGCAAAGAAAGATTTGAAATTAATCAAACAAATTGGAATGTGGGAGCATTTTTTATTAGATGTAAAGTAATAAAATCAAGCATCAATTTCCTCAGTGTGTTATGAATGCTTAAATAGACAATTAATTTGAATAGCTTAGGAAAGCGTGGGATTGGGCCCTCAAGGTTTAATCTAACTCAGCAAACTTTGAGCAAAGGGGAAATGAACTTATTGTGAACTGACTTTGAAAGATTTGGCGGCGGGCTGAGTCAGTGTTGGTTCATCCACAGACACCCATTTTTTAATTTTCTTTGGTTCAATGGCTATAGTGATGGCATCTTGCCTGACATGCAGCAGGAACCTCCTAAGGCCACCCCACATAGGGGTGGTCCCATAAGGTCGGGAATGGGTTTGAAATGCCTAACTCACATGCACTTGGTCATTCCAGCGTCCATTTGGCCAAGCGAGATTTATCATAGGGAGATTATAATAATTTTGGGAAGGGTTTTGAATGGGCGACAACATTTCCTGATGGCCTAATGCCATCAGTGATCTTTGCCAACAATTTGACACATAACACTTAATTTTATAAAAGTATGCGCCTGTTGGGCTTTGTTGTTAGAGCTTGGGGCTCTCAGACTTTAATGCTGAAGACTTGTTACCATTGACCTCATGTGGACCTTTTACCCCATGAGGATGCCACCTTTCTGATATCTTGGCACAAATTCCCTTTTTTTGACGTACTGTTTTGGCTGAAGTAATTGTGGGGATGAGTGGTGGAGTCCTCAAAGGATAAGCTGTTACCCGTCATTTGTTTACCACATGGGTGAGGCTGCCCTGTGAGATGAGAGGGGCAGCTGGCCTTCTAAGCCCCTTTTTTGACAGGAACAGAAATGCCACCTGGTCCAAATGGAGGGGGCACTCCTCTGGACTTACAGTAGTCCGCAGTGCTGCCTTGCATTTTATGAATAGTTGATACCCATGAAAATTAATAACAACATCCTTCATTCAGCAATTCTATAGCTGTACAGGGCAGGATAATTAATGGCTTTTGGCTGTATTATGTGAGCTCCATCTCTGCTACAGTCTATATAGAATAATGTTGTGTTATTCTTATACAGTTATCCACATACAAAAAAACGATCAAATGATTTTGATCACAAATATTATTGCTCCATTGAAAAGGCCTCTGGATACATCAATGATTGATTGCAGAATGACTTTACTCCAAGAAACATTTCTAATTCTTTTGACAAGCCTCAAGTATTGTTGATGTCAATAAGTATGATAGTATCCAAGTGGCACATCTCTCAATGGTCTAGTGGCATTTATAAGTTGATCTTTCACTCAGATATTAAAGATTTCTATACCTTTGCTTTTAGAGCTCCATGACTTCCCTGTTATAATCTCTAACTCAATTTTGGTTGGGCAAAAGTGCAATTCTCATTCTTTTATCAATTCACAATCCATGTTAGTGATAACTTTGTCCATCAACAAAGCTATGTGATTTGCTGTGAGTTCTCCAACTCTAACCACATCTAGAATGTCAATGAATTGAGTATCACATTTTGTCTAGTGCTCTTAAATAGATCAATTGGATTGATCATTAAGTTTTGTGAAAATAATGCTTTTATGTTTTATAATAGTAAAAATTATCTATCATTGTAATTTTATGTTATAAGTGTGTTAATATTAGTTCTTGCCATTATATATATTTATACATTTTATTATTATTTAAAACTTTCTTCATAATTTATATAATATTTTTCAACTGATTTAAGCTATTCTTTTTTATTTATTTTTTAACTCATATTAAATTGTGGACATTTAATTTAAATTTTGATTTTTTAGTAAATTTTAATGATTTTAGTTTGAATAATATATTTTTCTTGAGTAAATTTTTTGTATATCATAAGAAAATTGTCTGAATATAAAATAAATCACATAAATCTCATTTGATTTATTCTTTCTTCTCAGTGTAACTTTTGAGCAAAATTAAATAAATTTATAAAACAAATCAAATTCGTCCATAGTAGTTTCACTCTGATGTCCTCAGATTCTCCACTGGCTGCTCCAACATGAGGCAGCAGCAAAACTCCCCCTGCCATTTTCTGTCCAGCAGGAAAAGTGCTAGGACTGGTTCACCCAGTCATTCCAAACCTATGGGATGATTCGTTCTGCCAAGGACCTAGACGCCCACCTTGCTTGTACCCAAGCAGTACCTCGCTGCCCCCTAGTGCTTCCCTGGAACAACATGCGCTATGGCCTAAGGGTCAAATATGGGAAACTATTCCCATACCATGACCAAGCCATTATTGAAATGGCATAGGTGGTAATGACACCTGCCAGCTTTATTGATTTTCACCCCTACAAGGGGTATTTTGACCTCAGCTTCACCTGAAAAGCTGACGCTGCCACTGCAGCAACTGTGCCCCTGGTATTCCAGGGCACCCCTCTCCCCACAACTCAGACTCATCTCCCAGCAGACACCACTTTGGTGGTCCAATTTGCTGGCCTGCCCACCCACCTCCCCCTGAAGTGCTCCATCAGGAGCTGATGGATGGTTTGGCAGCCTATGGCTCCAACCCCATCTTACAATTTGTGGTCCCAAATGGGACCACACGACTTGCTGGGCCTCGGGCATATGCCACAATAAGCCCTGAATTTAATAAAATTGTGGTAGCAATTCCGCCATGCACCATTTTTCCCTCAATGCCTGACCATCCATATTGGGCCCATGTCAAGGGTGGGTGGATGATCTGTCCATCATGTTTTGAGTTAGACCACTCAAAACGCAAGTGCCCCTCCTCAACCACTTCTGGCAGATCAGATGACTCATCCGCTGACCTCCAATCTGCTGCCCACCCTGTACAAATTTTGGTATGGGGCACAATCCTACCTCCTCCACCCCCAAAGCCTGTTGCTGCAGCTGCACCTGCAGCCACCAATCAACCTCCTCCTCACCCCAATGCCATAAATAATTCCTCCAATCAAGCATCAGATTGGATCCCAGTTTGTTCCCATGCTTCCTCAAATGAATCAACCAAACCTCAACTGTACGCTGATTCCCCAATCCAATTCAACCAAAACCTATGGGAATTATTGGCTGAAATTGACGAATCAGGTAAGTTCATTGAAAAATCATCTCTGCAAATCAAGCGGTTATTTAATGCAGAATGGGACGCTAAATACCCCCTCAACTTTAAACCCCACAGCCAAATGCCAAATCATTTTGCAGTGATCACCAGCTTGCAGTCAAAGCAGCTGCAACACCAGATTGCCATCCCCTGCATAAAGCTGTCGCTAAATCAGTAGTGATACTCAAAGGAGGAAATCCACCTCCTGTTATCCCTGCAACCTTAACTCCAAAAAGTAAAATATCAGTGAACTAGTATTACAAAAATGCAAATGATGCTATCCAGAATGTGGCAACTTTGGCACGGAATCCAAAAGTAAAAATAACCCAAACCACCCTTGCCATGTTCATTCAACTCCCAGATGCCCGAATTAAAGCTGAAAAAGCTTTAACCTAGTATCTCAGTGCCATATACCTAGCTGACAATCTACATGAAATCCCAATCATCAGTGATATTGAATAACATACTGCAGATGCCCCAACGCCATTACTGACAGCCGTGACATGTACTCTACTATGGGAGGAAGAAGATGCTGCCAAAGAGGCTCCAAAGATGAGCCCCTGACCCCACCTCCCCTTCTGCCATGGAGGGATAAGCGGTTTCCGCTGCCCACCTGGTTGGTCTGTTTTAAAGCGTTTCACTCAATTCGCTCATTAGGGCGTTTTGTTTAAACCAAGTAGTTATGTTAGTTTTTAAGTATATTTTTTTTAGTACTAGATGGTTTTTTTAGCATATTTTTAGTTTTGGTAATGTCTGTCCCCTGGTCAGCTTGCCTTTTATAAATACATTAAAATAAATCACATATGATAAGAAAAGTAACATACCATAAGAAAAACATAATTTTTAATATATAAAACACAAATAAATTATTAGAAAAATTTATTTTACTGAGGTAAGCCAACCAGGGGATGGACATTACTGAACTAAAGCTAAATCATAATAAATTAAATTTAACGATTAAAAAAAATGCCCAAAATGGATGGATTGATTGAATTGTACCTAACAAAATATTCAACTAGGTGGGCAGCGAATACTGCTATCCCTCCATGGTGGATGGGGAGGGGAAATTGGGGGGCTCGTCTTTGGCCACATCCATATCATTCCAGAGTAGGGTGCATGTTAAGGCAGATAGTAAGGGTGTGGGGGCATTGGTGGCATGGGGTTCGATATCCTTAATGACTGGAACTTCCAAATAGTTGCCAGCCATCATTATACCAACAACATATTTTCTTAAAGCGTCTTCAGCTTTGAGGCGGGCGTCTGAAAATTTAACAAACGTGGCAACGTTGGTTCAGGTTATTTTTGCTTTCAGATTCTGTGCTACTGTTACCAACTTCTGGATGGCTTCAGTGACATTTTTGTGTAAAGTTTTCATGTTATTATTACTTTGTGGAGTAAGATTTATGGAGATGATGGGAGGTGGAATTCCTCCTGCGAGCACAGCCACAAATTTGGCAGCAGCTTTGCAAAGTGGACAGCAATCTGGTGTGGTGGCTGCTTCTACTGCAAGCTGGTGGTCGCTGTAGAATGGTTTAACATTAGGTTGTGGGACATACTTCTGAGGTGGGAATTTTGCATCCCATTCTGCATTACAGAGCCGCTCAAGTTGCAGCGTCAGTTCTTCAATGACGTTACCTGATTTATCAATTTCATCCAAAATTTCCATAAAATTTTGTTTGAATTGTATTGGGGAATCAGCATACAGTTGAGGTTTGTTCGATTCATTTGCAGATGCATGGGATCAAACTGGGATCCAATCTGATGTTAGGTTGGATGAATTATTTGTGGCATTGGGGAAAGGTGGGTGCTGATTGGTGGCTGCAGGTGCAGCTGCAGCATCAGGCATTGGAGGAGGGGAAGGTGGGGATTGTACCCTATGTCAGAGTTAGCATGGGGTGGGTGGCAGATTGGTGGGTGTCAGGCAAACTTTCAGCATCCGCGGAAGTTTCTGAGTATGGGCATTTACGTTTTGAGTGGTCTAACTAAAAACAGGATTGACAAATCATCCGTCCGCCCTCAACGCGGGCCCAGAAAGGATGGTTGGGGGCAGATGGGATGGTGGCACGAGGGGGAATTGCTAGAGAAATTTTTGTAAATTTAGGGATGAACATGGCATATGCCCAAGGCCCAGCGAGGCATGTGGCCCCATTTGGGACCACAAATTGCAAGATGGGGTTGGCGCTGTAGGCTGCCAAACCTTCCATCAGCTCCTGGTGGAGCACTTTGGGGGGAGGTGGGTGGACAAACCAGCGAACTGGACCACCAAGGTGGTGTCCGTTGGGAGCTGGGTCCAAATTGTTGGGAGGGGAATATTATTAAAAATTAATGGCACCATTGCCGCAGTGGCTGCATCAGCTTCACAGGGGAAGCTGAGATCAAAGTACCCCTTATAGGGGCGGAAGTCTATACAACAGGCTGGTGTCATCACCACCTGAGCCATTTTGATAATGGGTTGGTCATCATAGGGGAAGAATTTCCCATATTTGACCCTAAGGCCAAAATGCATGTTGCTCTAGGGGAGTACCAGGGGGCAGTGGGGCACCGCTTGGGTTCAGGCAAGATGGGCATCGAGATCCTTGGGAGGAACAAATCATCCCAAAGGTTTGGAATGACTGGGCGAGCCAGTCTGAGCATGTTTTCCTGTCAGATGGAAAACGGAGGGGAGTTTCACCGCTGCCCCGCGCTGGGACAGTCAGCAAGGGATCTGATGACATCAGAGCAAGACTTTGGTGTGCAATTAAGTGTTTGCTTTTAATTAACTAAAATTAATTTGCTTGGAAAGTTACGCAGAGCAGAGAGAGACAAATTATAAGAAAAATTAAAATACATAAATTTTAAATTTATTGTGAGGAAGGCCGACCAGGGGACAGACACTCCCAAATTTTGACCCAAAGAAACGAATCTTAATAGCAGGGAAGGCACCCCAGAGAAGCGATGCTATCTCTTGTTGCCAGCAGGAACGCCACTATAGGGAGGGAGGGGACGTGTGAAAGGGCCGTAGCCACTATTGAACACGTGTGAAGGAAAGGGTCCAATTTGATGAACCAAACTGGGAACCAGGAGGAGACCAGATGACGGCTACGCGGTGGGAGGTACCCCAAATATCCACGCCTGGAAGTGGTCTACCAAATGGGACCAGAATCTGTGGACAGCTTCTGGGAGGGTGGGGGTGGAGCCTGCGATGGCATCCAAGACAATTGTGTGGATAGTCCACATGGCGATTGCGACCACCATAGCATGGAGGGAGGGTGGAAGGGGGATACCATGAATATAGCAAACATATCTCTTGACAGACTGAAGGGATGTGTTTGATCCTGGCCAAGCAGACGTTGAACTTCGCGCCATATCACTTCAGAGGTAGGGCACTTCTCCAGGCGGTGGAACAGCGTTCCATACTGGCCACACACGATGCAGGATGAGTGTAAAGCATTAGAGCGCTCAGCCATTTGGTACACCCGCCTCAGGCAGCGCCACACATGGGACCAGATTTGAGGCTGCAACAGAGGATGGTGTGCATATTTCCAGATAGACTTTTGGGTCTCAATGGAGTAAGGGATGTCCATTATGTCCAGGTAGTCCACCCTGGATAGGAAATGAGGCCGTGTGGGGATCACGCCATCTTAAATGGGTAGCCCCTGTACCTCTTGTGTGAACTGAGGAGAGGGAGGCCTCTCTGGGCTGTGTGTCCACTAATACGAATTCTCCACTCAGTGCTCCGCATGGAGAGGAGGATTCATTTGTAGTGGGTTTTAGTACCGTGAGGACCTGTGGCCGATGGGTGAGAAGCCAGGTACTTCATCAAGGAGTGAGGGTTCGATGGATTGTTAAGGCCCAAGGCGCAGGAGAAGTTGGAGCGGGCCGCGTGGGACCAGTGTTGGGAGGGGAGCATAGGGGCGGTGACAGCCGCAATCCAGGTGCCCAGGATCTTGGCAGCATGGGCTTTGAAGTCAAACAGGCCCATTCCACCATGATGATGAGGGCCAAACATGACCTCAAGCCGTACTGGTGGTGGGCGGCCTGACTAAAGCCATCCTTGCAGAAGGGCATACATGGATTTGAAAAAACCTGGGGAGAAGGAGATGGCGTGGGCTCCAAACCAGACTTTGGAGAGGAGCATAGAGTTGGCTAAAACAATCCTGCCAGTAAGGGAAGTAGGGTGGGCTCTGAGGGAGGCGATGCACTTCGTCACGTTGTCTAGAATACAACTTTTCATTACTGCTGAGGCATATCCGCCTGCCTCCACCCACACGCCCAGATGGCGGACAGGCCCTATGGTAGGGCGTGGCACGAAGGGGAGCACTAGTGGGGCGGTGTGGGGTGAGTAGGGAGGGCGAGCACGTGTGCATGCAGATGGGCCAAGCTGGGCACTGGTCGCTGGGGCCCAGCATGCTTGATACTGACCAAGGAGAATGATTTCAGTTTTGGAAGCGTTCAGTGCAGCATTACTTACCTGGGAATATTCCTGGATGAGAGCTTCCAGCGCGCGTGCATCTTTATTATTAGACACCCCAACCACACAGTCATCTGCAAATGCCATGATCTTGACTGGGGCTTGGCCTGGTACATGGACCCCAGTGAGGTGGGCATTCATGTTTTGAAGTAGTGGGTCAAGGCTGAAGTTGTATAAGAGTGGGCTAAGGGGGTCCCCTTGTCGTAGGCCCCTTTGAGGGTGGACTACTTCTGTTAGGAAGCCAGGGCCACGCACTTCCATTGTTGCAGATTCTGTGAGCAGCATCACCCAGTTGATGAAGCGAGGGGGTAAGCGGAATTGATGGAGGCAGGCCCTGAGGTATTCCCAGTTTACTCTATCATAGGCCTTCTGTTGGTCCAAAAATACAAGTGCCCCAGAGGCTGCGGACTGGCATGCATTAGCCACAGAGTGTATGTTGTCCCAAATCGACCTTCTGGTTATGAAACCGAATTGTTCTGGGGAGATGGTGGCAGATGCTACAATCCCTAAAGGGTTAGCCATTATTTTAGTTAAAATCTTTGTGTCCATGTTAGTTAAAGAAATGGGGCGCCAGTTGGATAAGTCTAGCTTGTCCCCTTTCTTGAAGAGTGTGACGGTGAAGGCCTCTTGTCCTCCTGGTAGAAGTAGCGTTTCCAGAAGGCTCTGGTTAAGGGAGGCAAGCAGCAGTGGGGATATATATTTGAAGTACTTTTTATAGAATTCATATGGAATGCCATCTGGGCTTGGGCATTTCCAATTTGGTGCACCGCGGATGGATGTCCAGAGTTCATTTGGAGTAATAAAATTCATTAGTTCTGGATATCAGAAAATGGTGCAGATGTGGGTTCAGTTGAAAAATTTTGCCACTTTGGCTGGCTGAATTGGATTGGATTGGTATAGCTCAGAGTAATAATTTTGTATTTTGATTGCCACTTCAGCTGGCATATCTGTGACGGAGTCATCTGATCTCCACACATGTGTGCAGGCCACGCTCTGGCGCGGTGCAAAGAATTTTTATAAAAATAGGCGGTGCACTTGTCACCCTCTGTAATGTATTTGGCCCTATACTGAACACAAACCCAATATTTGTGTTGCCTTTCGAGCGCATTGAGGTGGGCAGCTGCTTCTGCCCACTTCCAGCCCCAAGCAGGGCTGTAGCCTGTGACTTGGATGTTGGATTACAGGTGTGCCAACTCTGCCAGAGTGCGCGAAATGATGGCTGATGTAGCTCTTGAGCATTGGGAGGAGAGGTGGTGAGAGTGGCGGATAGTATTCTCTTTGAAAGCTGACCATGTGGAAATTGGGTCCACGCAAAATGGTGTAAAAAACTATTTTGCCAAAGTTGCTGATTCCACCCAAGTGGTAAATCCTGGCGACGCAAGTTCAGGGGGGCGGAGTTTGCACCAGTGTGGGGCCTTAGCCACTGTGACAGGTAAGTGGTAGGTTATTGAGACCAGCTGGTGGTTGGAGAATTCGATTTTTTGTTGTTTGGAAGTGGGAAATGTGAGATTGAAGTTTCGCTGGCGTGAGGATAAGGTTGATGCGGGTCATGGACCTTAATTGGCTGTTGTGGAGTGGGGGCGTGTCATGTTTTTTTGCAGCGGGGCTTGCCATGGCAGCGCATCTATTAACCCAAGGGTGGCCTTTAGAACGCGAAGTTCTACATGACCCTGGGAGGTGTAGGAGGAGGAGGGCCAACGGTCTGTGGGTGAGTTTAGCCAACAGTTCATGTCACCAACTACAAAAGGGTCAGGGGTTAACAGAAGGGATTTGAACAACGAGAAAAATCTCTGACGCTCTCATGCATAGGTTGGGGCATAGATGTTGATGATAACATGCACCAGTCAGCCCACGAGAAAGTGACAATGATGACTCTGCCATTGAGGAAGGATTCTGATGATAAAAATTTAAAAAAATTGTTTTTCTAAACTAGCACCCCACAGTGCTCTGACCAGAAGGATAGGGATGGGAGGAGTATGGTTTTCCAAGTATCCTTGGAACCTCATGGACAGTGGGACTCCTGGATGGCCAGGATGTCCACGGGTAAATTTTTTTGTAAAAAACTCAGTTTCCTAGCCTGGGACGGCAAGCCTTGAGTCTGGCGATATTCAACGTCCCTAAAGTGAAGGTTTCCCCCATTGCACCTTAGGTGTGAGGGGGTGGGCACCCAGGCTACTAGCCTCCTCTAGATCCCCTCAGGCCTTCATGGCAGCACAGGTGTTTGCAGCAATGCTATTAGTAGTTTTGTTAATTTTAGCAGAAAGATTCGCGTTGGCTTTTGCCTTCACTTTTTGTTTCCCTGACGTTGAACGAATTTTTTGTGGTGCAGATGAGTTTGGTGCACCAACATTTGGGTCAAAATTTTTTTTTCAGGTAGGTTGGAAACCAAGTCAGTTTCAACTGGGGCTTGGTTGCAAAGGTCGGGTGAGATTGAGTCACCCATTAGATCCTCAGATTGGGTGGCCCAATTGGCATGGGCTTCCCAATCTGATTGGTTGAGGGATTCCCGAGTTGCTTCTGCCACAAAGGTTTCAATGTCCTCCTGGTGTTGGGAGTGTGGGATAGCGGAGGTGACTTTGGCCGCTTCCTTGGCCATGGCCCTGCGGGCCTGTTTGGCCTTCTTCCGCTCTTGAGGGGAGATAGGCTTTACTAGTAGGTAGCAGCCTTGTGCTCTTCATGGGAAGGCCTCTTTAGTGCTGGTGGTTGGTTTGTAGTGCGCCTCTCCACTGGCCATGGCTGCTGAGGGGTGCTCTTGGAATGTGATGCCCTCCTTGGTGGGGCATGTGTGTGCCTTATGGCTGAATGCATCACAGTGGGTGCAGATGGGGGGTGCGCTGTCTACAGCTACCCAGAAAGGGTGGGTGGTATGCCCTTCAATATTAATATAGGTGGAGTGTGGGATCTGGGTTAGGTCCTTTGCGATCTCCTCAGTTGGAGTCAGAACTGTGATGGCTTTGCTGGTGCACAGGTGTGGCATCAGTGTAAAGCGTTACATCTCAAAAGATTGTATTTCGCCATAAACGGTGAGACCATCTTTCAGATGCTGCTCCAAAATGGCACGTTTGACCTTAGTAGGCAAAAAGTTAAACGTGAGGAAAATTTGGTTGGATTTTATCCATCTGGTGCATTTGGTTTTGATGACCTGTTACCCTTCAGGGAGGTTGATCACTACGCGCACCGCAGCAGCTTCGTCTGCTGCCTCCTTGTTTTCAAAACTGAGGTCCAGCCAACCGCGTGACATGGAGTGAGGTGCAACGTACACCGTGGTCAGGAAAAAAGTGTGCACATCCCCACAAAATTTTTCTTATAACGCTGTTTGTTGGATGTCCAGAAACACCTGGACTCCATATTCCACCAATGAGAGTGGTTGGGAGTGTGGCGTGTTGATGTACTGGTTGCATTGTGCTTGCCAAGTGAAGATTTTCAGGGAAATAGTGACCACCATTTTTTTATTTTTTTCTATTCCACCAGTCTCTCTGGGGCGTTTTTGCACATTGGAGGTCGCGGGCCTACCACCTGTGCCTCTTACCTTACTTGCCCAACTGCTCCCTGACATGGGCGCAGACTAATCTCCTCTGTGAGATTATCAAACTAGATTCAGACTTGATTTGAATAGGTTGCAAAAGTGATTGCAACGAGAGAGAAAAGGTAAAAAAATTATAATACATAAATGTAATATAAAGATATAAATTACAAAATCAATAAAAATAATAAATATGTTATATAATCCTTAAATATTATATGTGATGTATAATCTTATTACACAATCAAAATATTTGACGTGATTTTTAAACTATAAAAGCAAAAAATACTATACCCTTTCATGTCTAAAAAATTTAATTAAAATGAGAATTTTGAAAATTAGCTAGAGGAGTGTGAAGATGGAGATGTAAGATGTTTACACATGAAGTAAAAAAAGGGGAATTGATGTAGTTCTGGGTTCTCTGTCTCCCAAAGAGTTATATGAAATGACTAATTTTACTAGTCAATCATGTAATAAGATGTTAAGTATATTGTCTGATGATATAAATAGATTAAGGTGTATTTTTTCGCGTTGGGGAAGCTTGCTGGTGCTTATATGTGTAAATTCCAACAATAAGAAGTTGAACCATTGAAAATAATAAATATAATAAAGCTTTATAAAACTAGAAAGTTAGGGGTATTTTTATAGTTTTATAAGGCAACGCCCAGGGGTAAGAGAAAAAGAACCACCTTAATATCTTATCATTCAGTATTTAAATTGAATCAAGGGCTGCAGGGAATTCACTGGTGAGTTTGGATCAGCTTAGTACAGTCCAAATAGGGAAATATGCAAATTTAGCCTATTGAAGCTCTTAAAAATCACCTCACTTTGGCTAAACGATGGATGGGGAGTTAATTTTTGCATTATGTACCTGTGGGGTAAAAAATTTAATAAATTATAGCCAATCCCTTTTAGATAATTTTATCTCACCTTGGGAGACCCCTGATAAGCCTATAAAGGGGGTGGGCCCCACTTCAGTGCTGGCTAGGAACTAGTCAGGACATGAGGAGAAGCCTTTGATGGACTCTCCAGGTTTTCCCACAGGGGTGGGAAAATTCAACTTCCTGACTTTGTGCTTTTTGCCTGATTAGTATTTGTAAAAGTGTCACCCCATTTTGTGGGGTCCCACTGAGAATTAGACAGGGTCTTTTGGTAATTCTATCATCATTATTATTTAAATCGTTATTATCATTAATGTGTACTAGTAAATGCCCAACATTTCACGTTTTGTTGATTTTGACTCTGAACATTATTATATTGACTTAGAGAGGGCAAATGTCTGTCATAAGGAGCAACAGAGGCCACAAGCAGAGATATCTGATAAAGACCTGCTTATTCTTTTCTTAAATAATTTTAAGATTTATATAAAAGTGGAATTTAATATATAAATACTTTTAAATTTCCTCTGATGTGGTACACAGACTATTGACAAGATGATTGAGTCTTTTCATGTGTCTTTAAAAAGGAAATTTATAGAGTCTTTAACCTTAAGAAATGTTATACAAGCCAATGCCTTTCCAGATGGATGATTGATAGTTGAATGTTCAGTACAAGAGGTGTCTAGGTTTTAAGGGAATATCAGAGATTCTAATTTTTTTTTCAAGAAGCATGGAAAGTGATGCCTTAAGAGGGTATATGTGCATATTTGCTCCAGGAAGTTCATCTATGTAAGTGATTTTTCCCCTGGATCTAAGCATGATTTTAAGACTTTTTAGAATGTCTATATTATTATAAAAAGCTACTAAAGAAAGAAGGTAGTGAGAATAATTGTCTAATATGGCATAAAAGAGGTATGATTGCATCAAAATTTTACACTAAGTTGTAGCTCTGAAAAAGGAAAAAACTTGAATTATAAGGATGTTTAGTTTAATAAGAAGGTTGTCTCAGTTAGAATGATATGTGGAAATTTTTATGTTAGACTGAAAATATTATGGGGTACAGAAAGATATAAGGTATGGTAATCAATTATAAATTATAAAAAACCTAATGATATCTGTGTTTCTTTATCTAATTATTATATTAGTTTAAATTCTTAAAAAACTGATGTGTTTAAGTATAAAAGATTTAACAATTCTAAAGAGAACACAGTATTGCTTTGCAGAACCAAAGTATAATTGTTAATGAATTAAATCATGAATATCATTTTCTAAAAAAATTGTTAAGTATGCTGACTTGTTTTTATTATCTTGTTTTGTTTACACCTACTTCTAGAATTTTTTTTTCTGTTTTACTTTTTATAATTCCTATGTCATTTAAAAATCTTATTATATTTGATTTGATTTATTTGAGGTACGCTGACCAGGGGATGGACAGTACCAATCACAACACTCAAAATGGCAAAACAAACTACTAACCAGGTGGGAAGCAGAAACTGCTTAACCCACCATGGCAGAGGGTGAGGAGGGGTCGGGGGTTGGTTTTCAGAAAGACCCGCCTCAATCAAGGGGTGTTGGTTGCAGTACTGGATCAGAGCAGAGAGCCAGGGCGTTGGGGCATCTGCATAGTGGGGGCTGAGGTCAGCGTAGTAGGAGTTTTCCACTTCTGCATCAAGATAATGACGGGAAAGTGTCTCAACAAAAGCTGCGAGGAGAACTTCAGCTTCTTTGCGGGCTTCAGGAAGTTGGGTGAAAAGGGAGATACTGTGGCGGGTGATTTTGGCTGAGGGGTTGAATGAAGCAAGTGTTGCGACATTCATAACAGCAATTTCAGCATCATCAAATAATTTTGAGATGTCACTGCAGGGAGATTCAGGGAAGTCAGGGGGAAGAAGATGGTGGGCAGGCCATGCTGGAGCTGAGCCACTGACTGGGCCACCGCGGTGCATAGTTTTGGGCAATGAGGAGAGGCCACCGCAGCTAAGGCGAGCTGGTGGTCACTTTGGAAGGGAGCTGTATTGGGTAGAGGAGCAAAATGGCGAGGGGTAGGGGTTTCATCAAAGTCAGGAAGGAAAAATTCTGCCCGACCATAATCGCCATGGCAGAGAGGTTGACCTGTATGCTTACTAATAAGGATATTACCTGATTCGTCAGTTTCAGCCAATAGATCCCATGGATTTTGGTTCACTGGAATAGTGGCGTTTAAATTTGAGTGGGTAGGATTGGGCGAATGGGCAGCTGCTTGGGTACAAATGTTGGTCCAAGCATTGCTCTGATTGGCTGGCTTAGATTTAGGTGGGAGAGTGAGGATGGAGGTTTTGGGTGGGGCTGATTTTCCATGTGGGCCCACTGAACGAGATTGGAGGGTGGGAGGGGGCAGCAAAGCGCCCCATACTGAACCTCAGAGGGGGGCTCAGAAGCTGCATCAGCAGATTTGGCCTTAGGGCACGCTCTTTTTGCATGGTTGAGGCCAAAGCAGAGGGAACAAATCTGCCTACCATTATTGACCTGAGCCCAAAAGAAATGATCAGGTGCTGCAGCCACACTAGCGCGGGGTGGGATTTGTTGGGCTATGGTAGGGTGGTGTGGTATGATGGTGGCTGTTGCACGAGGAGCAGCAAGGCGTTCTGCACCAGAAGGAATGGCAAAGATGAGGTTGGGCTGAGTGCCATAAGCCATGAGCCCCGCGACCAACTGGTCATACAAAACCTGGGGTGGAAGGTGGGATGTGAGATTTGCAAAGGATACCACTAGCGTGGTGTCTGAAGGGTGGCGAGTACGGGTTGTGGGAATGGGGTTTTTTTATAAATTAGAGGAGTTTGTGCTGCCGCTTCAGCATCCTCCTCAGATTGGAACCCAACGTCAAAGTAGCCCTTAAAAGGGCGGAAGTCTATAAAGCCAGCTGGCGCAAAGGCTGTAGTGGCTAGGTCAATAATTGCCTTATCAGCATATGGGAACAAACGTCCATAGTCCACTCTGAGGCAATAGCGAATAGCAGAGCGAGGGAGGGCGAGAGGATGGGGGCGAGAAGGGTGGATGCGCGCCAGGTGGAGTGCTAGGTCTCGTGGGGGACAAAACGTTTGGAAGCAGTGGGCGGGCTGTTTGAACCTGTCCAAACGCGCTTGCCTGCAGGGCGGAAAACGCTAGGTGGGGGTGCACTGCTGCCCCACACTGGGGTGGCAGGCGGCAGAGCCAAGGACATCAAAGAATAGGTTTGGGCAGATGGCTGTGGATAAATAAACTTATATTTAAAATCGCTCAAAAGTGACTTTGAGCGGTTAAAGAGAAGTTCAAAAATCTTATTATATTAAAACTGCACATTATAAAACACTTTTGCTTAATTGTTTAATTTTAGTGACAAACTAAAAATATAAACGTTACTTTTTTGGGTTAATTTTTACAGACACAAAATTAGCACAGTACTTTTATATCTTAATTCAGTAGCTATATCCAGTTATAAATGTACTAACTTATTATAAATAGGTCAATTAGTGATTCATATTAATTTTCACAATCAAACTTACTAGGACTTTTATACAACTAATCTAAAAGGCTTAAATTAATTTTTGCATGTTAGAAAAGCCTAACTAAAGGATACTATATTTCATGTATTAAATATATAATAAGGACATATCTTTCTATATAGTATGATGTAGCAATGAAAAATAAAAAATATGTGCATTGGTTTTTAGGCTTATTGATTATTAACCTAAAATATTACAAATTATATAAGACTCTTTTTAATGGTTAAAAATAATAAAAATATTTAAATTTCATTTTAGAAGGAATTAATTTATGTAAATGATCATATCAATACACAGTTTTTTCTAGTTAATGAGCTCTATGAAAAAATAAGGAAATAGTCATTGGTATATTTAAACTGAAAATGTCAAATTTGAGTCTATGAACACAAATATCAGCATCACTTTTAAAATTTGATAGAAACTATTCAATAATTAATTCAAACTTGGAATTATACTTACCTTTAATCATATAGTAGCTTTTAAAAGGTAATGTGGTTTTAAATTAAACCTTATATAAATTTGCAAAAGTCAGAATTATAGACATAATTATTGTGTCAAACTGAACCACTGATATTTATTGAAACCTTGCTGATATAGCAAGCATCTTGTAATTATAAAAAAATCATTTTTAAGAATATTAAATGAAAATTGTATTCTAGTTTTAAATTAATAATATGTATTTTTACTTTATAAAATTATGTAATTTATACATTTATTCTGTAAAGGGGAGGATACCCCAGTGGTAGAGTATGGACTCACTACCACTGCCTTCCCAAGTTCCATCCTGGTAGATGAACTTTGGATAGGTGATTATGACTGTGTTGGATTTTAACACCAATGCCCTAATCCAAGTTTACAGTTAGCAAAGGCGATCCCTGGAGTTCCTGGCTTATCATACACCAAGAATGGAGATTTTCCAGGTTTTATCCTCCTTTCTCATCTTCTGCACTTCCCTTCACTGGTGTGGTATTATCCCCAGATTGGCCCACCTTGTATAAATTTAAAAATATAAAAATATATTTATTTTGTACTTATGTATTTTTATTTTTGAATTTAATTTATTTGAGTTTTATATATTATAATCCATCTTTCTTATATAAAGTTATTTCTTTATAATATATGATTTATGTTTTTCTTTCCCATAACAATCATTTTAGTTCAGGCGCTCAAATTAACCAACCTACATAGCCCACCCAGACTACTATCATACCTTGCTAAACACCTTACCACGATGGGTCCACATGGAATCTCCCCTTACTTCAAATGCATCCTCTGAACCATCCGCCGCATGGGATGGACTGTAGAGAACACAGGCACTGTGCAGGGAAGGGGATGACCCAGTCCCCACTTTAAATTAAGAAATCCAGAAAACCACCCCCAGAGAGACATGCTTGCTATGACCCCAACCATTGCTAGAATCAAGTATCTAGATGTGTTGGACATTCCCTATGACTTAACCACACAGAAGGCAGTTTGGAAAATGTTGCACCACCCAATTCTACAGCTGAGAATAAGAGCCAACGCCTGGCGCTGTCTGAGAAGGACTATAGGATGGTAAACCACTCCAATTTCCTCCACACAACCTGCGCAGTATGTGGAGGGGAGGGCTCCCTACATCACCGCCTAGAAACATGCCCCCCATCCAAAGCCATATGGAAGGAAGTCGCGCATCTGCTTAAGATCCAAAACGAGTAGGATTTTTCTATATCAAAGAGCCTCCTTGTGCTCCAGATTGAGTCACCAATCTCATCTACCCTCTGCTCCCTAATGATACCCATTGCAATGTGAACAATCCACACCGTTGCCTTAGATGCATTCAGGGGCACGGTCCCAACCATCCATGGGGTTATCAACAGGTTCCACGTCCACTTACTGGAGCACTTCCAAGCCTGGCTCTATGGATATATGAGGCCACGGCAACAGGCGCTCTTAGAATCGTGGTTCCCACTATGGTTCCTCCACACAGACCCCTTCCTTCACACCTGCTCCATAGCGGGGAAACCCCTCAGAGTAGTGCACCAACCCCATACCTGGCAGTCCCGCTGGCAACAGAGGTAACTTGAGTACCCTGGTGTGCCCAATTTTATCTTTGTTCATTTTACACACATATTTGGTAATGCCCTTCCCCTGGTTGGCTTGCCTCAGTTAAATAAACAATCACTTTAGATAATATGATTTGATTCAAACAGCAATTTTGATAATCACACAGGAGAGATGGGCGATTTTAATAATAAAACTAATACAACCTGGGTGAGCGTCACATCAAGAGGTGCGCAAAACAGTGCATCCAAGGGCAAGAAACGCCCTGGAGGGGGACCAGGAACCCAAGCCGCCAAGAAACCACAAACTCAGACACCATCCAGGTTTATGGTGTTTACTATAAAACAAGATCAATACATGTATATCTAATGTAACCAACCCCTTTCAAAGGTGGAGCATGGGCTCTGACTCTTCCTTGGGGATGAATCCCTGACCCTGTGGGAGAAAACATGCGAGGCACAGCCCTCCCTTTTCCCCACGCGGTATATGTCACCACCAACAACACGGGATGCAGCTGGATCAATATTGGTTTCAAAACAGCTGAAGAAGCGGAGGCCGCAGCAAAAGTCTGCGTCAAAATTGCCCTTCCTGAGGGCAAAAAAATAGTGCGCACCACATGCACCAGATGGAACAAAGCGAAAACTTTGTTCATCTCATTTGACTCGCTCCCTACAAACCTTCCTTGTAAGGTAATTAAGGAGGAGCTCCGCAAAGGGCTCATAGCCTATGGAGAAATTATACAACTCAAATTACAAAGATTTCACCTGATGCCAACCCTGTGCACAGGCAAAGCTATCGCCGTGATCAACCCATTCCCCAAAGTGGAAGATGACTTATCAAGAATCCCCCACACAGCAGAGTATCACTTTGCAGATGGGGGACAGTCATCCACATTCTGAGTTACACTGGAATGCGCACCGCCTATATGCAACCACTGCGGTTCATTGGGACACAAGGAACACGTATGCCCTGTGAAGGAAGGCTTAATGGAAGCAGACTACTGTGAGGAAGCCATGGATGAAAGTAACAAAAACTTCGCCAGAATGACCGACGGTCACCACCCATTCCACTAGGGTGAAGATGGACTTTACTCCATCGTGGACCCAGTTACACATAAATAATGAAAAGCGGCACAAAAATCCTGCAAGCGGGCAGCGGCTGAGGCAGCAGCGCATGTGGAATCAACCATTGACCCTGGACAAATTCAAGAGGATATTTCGGATATTCACCAAGCCAACCAAACAATATTCCCAGGATGAAAATTTTCACAGTAATTTGACTGAGTTACCAACCGACATCAATCATGCACACTTTGAGGAACAATTCAACTGCAATATGAGCGAAAATGCAGTGCACAATTCTCCAAATTTGAACCCCAAAATTACAGAACACAATCAGCACCCTGCTTTAAACTATCATGAGATACGTGCAGGAAAAGATAACGCAAATTCTAAAAACCACAATTCCCACAAAAATCAAGTCAGATTAAGGGAACTGACATTGACACTGAGAGAGTTGGAGTACAGATGTGGAGCATGGCCAAAATGAGCCGTGGTGGGTTAGGACCAGAGGGCCCTCCCAACCGCTCCTGAGGTGCCTTGGGCACCTCAGTGTCAATAGGGACACTAAACATCGCGGGAGCCAGGGCTCAAACGTCCCAAGCCAAAAGCTGGACTTCCTGCAAAAACCCCTTGTAGACATCTTGGCCATCCAAGAAACCCACTGTCTACAAGGGGAATAAGGATCCTGGTCAGCCAGGGTCTCACCATCACAATTGGTATGGACATCTCACTGTGGGGTGATCATCCAAAATAGCAAAAAATTAAAAATTACAAACTCCTTGTCATACCTTCATGACCGCATCCTAGTAGCAATGATCACATGCCAAGAGGAAACAATCTTGATAGCATGCATCTATGCACCGTTCACTGCAGCCAAGAGAAAACAGTTTCTCAAAACGTTTAACACTCACCCTCCCACCAGATACCATCCTGTTGGGTGACTTTAACTGATGGGATAACCCCACATTGGACTGATGGCCAAACCCCAGGGGATACCCACTGGGACGCATCGAATTCTGCACATTGAAGGCATCCCTTGGCCTACAGGATGCCCTCCCCCAGATCACCACTCCTTCCCCACATGACATGGCCCAACATACGCGAGGGAACGCTCATATCAATGAGCCGCATCAATCACTTCCTCATTATGCAATCCCAACAATCAAAGATTCCCGAATTTACAACAAAAAAAGTCAATTTTTCTGACTACTGACTTGTTTCAGTGCAGTTATCGCCAACCCAAACTCACACACAGGTGTCGCCCTGGAGAAAGTTACACCCAGAAAACATAATATTACCCAAAATAACCGAATGGGTTGAACATGAGGCCACAAACCAAGAATTTACAGCCCCATTCACTTTGTATCCCATTGCAACATGGGCAAATTTCAGAAAGGAACTAATCAACAAAACCTGACATATTGCATCACGTAAGTACACCGCTGATACAGCCACAATCAGGCGTACCTTGGCGGAACTGGACCACCTTGAGCATAACACTATGAGACCCGGTTATAGCCCCAACTGAGGATGCAAATGGGCAGATATTTCCGCCCAACTAAACACCCTCATTTTTGAGCACCAACACAGAATCAAAGTATCAAACAAATGTAAGTTCATAAAGGAAGGAGAAACATGTTCAACATATTTCTTCCACCAATTCCACTCCCACGGCAACCAGCCCACGTGCACACAGGTCCACAAGACAGATGGCACCGTGGTAACTGACCATGAGGAGGTCAAGGTGGAAGTACACCGCCATTACACTGAATTATACTGCGATACACTGACAGACCCACAAAAAATCACAAAATTTATACAAACCGCCAGAATACAAAGCACACTTCTGAACTACATTATTCTAAAACTAATTACACGGGAGGAGCTTTGGGATACAATCCGCGGTGCACCACATAAAAAATGCCCAGGACATGATGGGATACTCTACGAATTTTACAAAAAATATTTTCAACAAATTGCCCCCCTCCTATTGGCGTCTATGATCCCCAGTGCTTATGGAAACACGCCTCCTACCTGGTTGCCATGAATCATATGCTATAACCTTATATAAAAAGGATGACAAATTGGACCTGGCCAACTGGTGTCCAATCGCACTATCTAATATTAACACATAAAATCTAACAAAAACTTTAGCAGCCAGATTAGGCGCAATTGCCTCTGACATCCTATCACCCAACCAGTTTGGGTTTATACCAGGGCGCTCAATCTGGAACAACATACACCCTGTTGCAAACATATGTCAGTCCAAGCAACTGGAGCCCTAGTCTTCTTAGACCAGGAAAAGGCATATGACCGCGTTAGCTGGACATACCTAAAGGAATGCCTACACGCTTTCAAACTCCCACCCAAATTCATAAACTGGGCGATGCTCCTCACAGAATCTGCAACCATGGCTTTATGCAGCCATGGCTTCCTAACTAACAAGATCACACCACACATAGAGCTCAAACAAGGGGACCCCCTCAGCCTACTATTGTATAATTTCAGTTTTGATCCACTCCTCCGCGTAATTGACTCATGCCTCATGGGCATAACTTCACAAGGCCAGCCAACAGTCAAGATACTGGCTTTCGCGGATGACTGCGTGGCAGGTATAGCTAACAACAATGATGCCCGACAGCTGGAACGCACCCTAGAGGAATACTTTAAAGTGAGCAATGCATCGCTTAGCAAAAGGAAAACAGAAATCATTCTCTTAGGCAAGTACACTAACAACTGTGCTACAACATCAGAACCTCATACCACCATATGAAGGAAAAACCCACTCATCTTACCCTTTGAATCACCTCCCACCACAACTTCTGTCCGCCACCTTGGGATATGGCTGGAAACAGGGGGATATGCCAATGAGACAATGGAAAGCAAACTACTACAGCGGGTATCCAACCGCGTCGCCTCCCTTAAGGGAAGATCCCCAGGACTAACAGGGCGAGTAACAGTTGCTAACTCAATCATCCTCCCAATACTATGGTACCCTGCCCATGCAATAGCCTTCTCACCCAACTTTATAACATCAATCCGCGCGCTCATTCAGGGCTGGCTGTGTCCCATGTCCCATCCTCCCATATGGATGGAAACACTTTTTGGCCCACGCTCAAGCGGAGGCATGGGACTAATAAATTTTGAGAGCCACGCCAACTGCATCCTGGGTACCTGGATAAAGGAAGTCCTTGCCCCAGACCTCCCGCAACAATAATGGTCCAGGGCAGCGAGAATTAACTTTTCACAGGCGCTCAAATTAACCAACCCACATAGCCCACCCAGACTACTATCATACCTTACTAAACACCCTAGCGCAATGGGTCCTCATGGAACCTCCCCTTACTTCAAACGCATCCTCCAAACCATCCGCCGCATGGGATGGACCGTAGAGAACACAGGCACTGTGCAGGGAAGGGGATGACCCAGCCCCCACTTGAAATTAAGAAATCCAGAAAACCACCCTCAGAGAGACATGCTTGCTATGACCCCAACCATTGCTAGAATCAAGTATCTAGATGCGTTGGACATCCCCTATAATTTAACCACACAGAATACACTGTGGAGAATGACGCACCACCCACTCCTACAGCCAATGGTAAGAGCCAACGCCTGGCGCTGTCTGAGAAGGACCTATAGGATGGCGAACTGCTCCAATTCCCTCCACACAACCTGCACAGTATGTGGAGGGGAGGGCTCCCTACATCACCGCCTAGAAACATGCCCCCCAACTAAAGCCATATGGCAGGAAGTCGCGCGCCTGCTTAAGATCCAAAATGAGCAGGAATTTTCGATATCAAAGAGCCTCCTTGTGCTCCAGATCGAGTCACCAATCCCATCTACCCTCTGCTCCCTAATGATACCCATTGCAATGTGAACAATCCACACCATTGCCTTAGATGCATTCAGGGGCACGTTCCCAACCATCCATGGGGTTATCAACAGGTTCCACGTCCACTTACTGGAGCACTTCCAAGCCTGGCTCTATGGATATATGAGGCCAAGGCAACAGGCGATCATAGAATCGTGGTTCCCACTATGGTTCCTCCACACAGACCCCTTCCTTCACACCTGCTCCATAGCGGGGGAAACCCCCTCAGAGTAGTGCACCAACCCCCCATACCTGACAGTCCCGCAGGCAACAGGGGTAACCTGAGTACCCTGGGGTGCCCAATTTTATCTATCTTCATTTTCCACACATATTCGTTAATGCCCATCCCCTTGTCAGCTTGCCTCAGTTAAATAAAAATAATATATGATTTATCTTATATTCAGACAATTTTCTTATCTTATAACAAAAAATTATCATTCAGAAAAAAAATTTTATATCAAAATAAAGCCATAAAAATAATTTATTATTATTATTATTTGAAATTTACCTAAATATATCACAATTTAATATAACATAAAGCAAAAAATGTTAATAAGAAATATCTTAATGTAGTTACAAAGTATAATACCTATAAAATTATGAAGAAAATGTCATAAAATAATTTTATTCAAGGTTGGCTGACCTTGGGACAATTATGATGCACCAAAGTATGTTATATAATAATAAAATATGTAAAAAATACTTAAAATGTCAAGAACTAATATTATACACTTATAACATAAAATCACAATAACAGATTTATTTTAATTTATAATACATAAAAGCAAGATCCTCACAAAACATAATGAATAAGTAAATTGGTACAATTTAATTAGTGTTAACATCTACCAAAAGTGCATAGATGGAAGAAAATGTTTTGGCCCTGGGAAGACTTGTTTTACTATTACTGGTGGTAGCTGCACCAAAGTACCAAATACTAAGATATTGGTTCATCCTAAAGGCTCCATGTTGTTTTTGGTTGTTTCAGATTTGAATCAACTTTGAAAAACACTTCATATGGTACATTGAAATCTCATATATGAAGAAGAGCTTAATATATTTCTACTCCCATCCTATCAATCTGAGTTGGTTTCCACTAAGCATATCACAAACGTTTTTGTCATTCTTTTATACAGGTATTTTAGTAATGAGGGTAATGTTAAACCGCCCACTAATCATGCTGAAATGCCAGCGAGGGCGTCAACTTTCACAGCCTTTTTCTATAGCTTCAACTAACTTGATTCTTGAAAAGATTGTACAGGACTGTTTTTCCAATTCCAGCTTGATCTCTTATAACATTGTTCATGATTTGAACTTCCTTCTGGTTGATTGAAAAACTTTGGGTGATGTTCCAAAAGATTTCCAGTTGACCAACATTCATAGCCTGACACACCTATTGGAATTGTACATCATCCAATATGTTGCTTTATAGTTTCTTCATTAACTTCTTCCATCTTAATTGGTTTTGCATCAAGGGTAAAAGGAATGGATTTGGTTAAAAGCATTCTCAAGTTTGTCAATCTTCTTGACAAAAAGTTTCCATGTAATCACTAGGTTTTGTAAAGCTTTTCCTTAAGCTAGGAATGCTTCTCTGGCAGAGTTAAATCTTTCAAGAAGAATTTTATTCAGAATGGTATGGCATATATAGAAGGAAAAGACTATATAGAAGTTTTCTTAATTATACGTAGCCATAAAGTATGTAACACATATGATTGCAGGTGAGTTTCTACCTGAGATTTCGCTTTTCAATCAGAGTTATTAATTGCTTCCTTGTCTAAGGCGTTATTTCATTTTAATCATTCTGGTTTATATTATCTTCAATGTTTTCCTATCTTTTAGCATAATGCAGCTGGAATGTAATTGAAAATTTGGTCTTCTTCAGATGGCTGGTTCTTCTGCGTGATTGTGGAGTTTTGAAGGTCTATTGTTTGAAGACAATAGAACAGACGGTGACTATAGTTAGAATAAACTCCCTTAAAATAGCACTTAAAAGTTGTCTCTCCTGTCATTAATTGTACGATGGCACACTGCCCTTTATCTCAATGATCCCAAGTAACTACTCAATTTAATACAACTTTTAAGTAATAAACACAAAAAGCTTATAAGTTAAACTATAAACTAGTGGCAGTAGTTGAATGTTGTTTATTAGCATCAACGTGAAGGTAATTTATAGGGTTCAATGTTCACCACATCTTACCCATGACGTCTCATTTTCAATGGCACTTGCCCAAAGGAACACGTAAAATGTTCATTAGAGGGTCTAAAAATACTTTGACTCAGGGCATCTTGCTCAGCCTCAGGGTTAGTGTAAACAACGTCATCATTCTCAAGATGGCTTTTTGGATGCATCTGCAAATAGCTGAACCAATTCTATTTCACAAGTAATCAGCAGCACATACTAAGACAATTCATATCACTAATTAGTAATTAATCAAAAACTCGACCAACATTAATACTAATTTTGACATAGACTAACAAAGCCCATGTGCCCAAGTCATTAAGTTAAAACTTAATTTAAGTCCGACTTAACCAACAAATCCCTTTAGCCCGTGTCATCATAGTTGAATATTATTAAGTGAAATTACTAGTCTGCGGATCCTAAGCTTTGCATAATCTTAGAATATACTTGATCCATAAAAGCTGATATCTGAAATGATCCATAATAAGTTCAATCATGCTAACATTATTATGTTCATATTATATATCTGATGATTAGGTCCAGTAAATTACTCAGCACTTCCCCCACCTTGACTGGATATAAGCGGTGGGTGCCCTTCTTCCTGGGTCACAATGGCTAGCTTTTTGTGTTCATCAAATTACAAACATTATCTAAATAGCCTTTCTGCCTCAAACAGATGACCCTTCCTAAGGCTAAGCAAGTCCATGCAGCGCTCTATGGTCAACTCAGGTGTGTTGCCCATGGTTCCTCAATCTGGGTCGACCAGCTACACTTCCACAGTAATAGAGAGTTTGGCTTTGCATCCTGCTGTGATAACACCAATCAATTAACCCAAACAAGCCCCCGTGGCTTCAGTACAGTCAGTCAAATATCCCAATGGGTTGAGCGGGATCCCCTTTTACTTATTCTTTATCTCTTTGGCCTTCTGAAGCCATTCAGTCCCAAGAAACCCTGATCTGAAATCAATTTGCTTCAGATGGGGATCTTCTCCCAGACTTCTTGTTTTCACTTTTTAGCATCTTCACTTCAAATTATCTTGCTTCCTCCTTATGTGCGGGCAGTGTGGCTTCATTGGGTCTTGAGCTCTATTTGATGTCAGAGCTTGTGAATGCCTACTTGTCATCCACACTTGCTACCAGTCCTGAGGTTGCCACATACAATATTTTTGAGGCCAACCAGGCACTTATTTTTGCTAACTCAGTTGCTAGGCTTTGGTGCGAACCCACTTCAGTACATACCAATTTTTATGTCTCGTTGGGCCTCAAGACTCAGATTTTGAAGGATCGGCACATCCTGGTGTTATACCAAGCCCTTTGTAAAAGCTTGGCTAAGGGGCTTCCTGAGAAGTATGTCCCCCAGATGGCTCTTTTGGGTGCATGCGTTCACTTCCCTCCTTCTGTCGCTTCCCACTGATACTGTGCCCAACATGTGAAGGGTATTAGATGAGGCCCATTCCCAAATGTTTCATGCAAAAGAGTTCCTCCCCTCAGTTTACCCCTGCCTTGAGAGCCTTCTTGCCAATTGTATCTTCCTTTCTGCGGCATTTACTCCTGAGTTGAACCTTTCCCGCCTATTCTGAAGTCCCTTCCAATGGACTTTCCCTTTAGTTTGATGGCCTTTCCTAAGCTGACAGGGCCAGCGTGCCTGGTGCCAAGCTTTCTTGGGTTTGGCACATCTCTGACAGGGTCTAGATAGTTGGGACTTGTATGAGATCTGCATCTCTCCAATTCCTCTACAGGCTTCTCCAGTTTGATCGCACTCTCCTCCCCCTACCAAAGAAGGGGTACCTAGTTCTAATGCCAGCGAGGCATCAAATCTATGAATTAAACTCTATGGCTTTCAATTATTTATTTTTTTTTTATTTTTATTATTATTAAATATTTATATTTATTATATCCAAATTTTTAGTTAATTTTAATTTTTTTTCTTTTTCTTTCTTTCTTTTTTTTTTTTTCTTTTTTTTTTTTTTTTTTCTTTTTGTATTATTATTCTTTATGATACAGATGAAGGAACTTAGTGTGTATTCAATTCACAACCCAGCCGCCTTGATCCTTAATGGTATATACATCTTCAGACAATTTCTCCAATATAATAAATGGACCCTTCCAAAGAAAGGCTAGCTTGTGTGCGCGGCCTGCGCTATGAGTGTCACAATATACTACTAAATCTCCTTCCTTGTTCTAGTCACCATAGCTCATTTAGCATCATCATAGCTCTTCTGAATAGTTTTTTTTTGACTAATTGCATTTTGATAAGCTTCATATTGCAACTTGATTAGGGTCTTCGCTAGTTGCTCAACATAGTTATTTGGGTTAATTGCATCAGTTGAACTGAGTACTGAATATAATAATGGAGGCAGAGCGGGCTGTCTACCATACAAATTTCAAAATGAAGAGTGGCCTGTGCTGCTGTGGTATTTGATGTTGTATGCAAACATGGTTGCACTAATTGAAGTTGCCCATTGCAAAGGCGCCAAGGCTGCATTTTTGCATAAAATGCTGACTGAAGTGCCATTCACTCGCTCTACCATACCATTAGTCTCAGGATGGTATGGTGTTGACAACACTCCTTTGACAGACATCAACTCATTTAACCGTTGACCATTTGGACAGTAAAATTTATGCCATTGTCCGTCAAGATCTTCTGGGGGCATCCATGCTTATAAATAATATTATCCATAATGAACTTGGCAGTAGTTAGAGCCCCAACATCTCAAATTGCTTTTGCTTCCACCCATTTTGTTAGATGGTCAATAGCAACAATTATGTATTTGTTGCCTAGACTACTCACAGGCAAAGGGCCAATTACATCAATTGACACGGTATGCCAGGCCCAGTTGGGTTTGATTAAATAATATTTCACATCTGACTTCATAGGTTTTGTTATTTGGCATAAATGACATTTATCGAGCATGTCTTGGATATCAAATCACATGGAATCCCAATAGTAACTGGATTAAATTAATTCTAACGTCTTGGTCATTCCCCATGTCTGATGGCCTTGTGTGCTTCGGTGATAATCTCCATTCAGTTGTAAGGTTTTGGGAAAATTTGACATTGCCCTTTGGGCTTAAGCTTGTATAGAACTCCATTTCAATATTTGGTGTCAATTAATGCTTTTTCAAGCACTTTTTGAACTTCAGGTGGCTCATCTCCATACTTTTGGGTAATCTTTTTTCATGAAGCTCATTGGCCAAACTTCTCAGGCAGCTACAATAGGAAGTCGCGATAGTCTATCTGCATTTTGATGGGCCGCTCCAGCTCTATGAATAATTTCATAAATGTACGCTTGTAATTTCAGAGCCCAGCGGGCTAACCATCCTTCAGGCTCCTTGAGATTGTGGAGCCATTGTAATGAGCTGCGATCTGTCACTACTTGAAACTTGGTGCCATGAATGTAAACCCAAAATTGTTTACAAGAATAGATGACAGCCAAACATTCTCTTTTAGTCACCGTATAATTATGCTCATGCTTATTCAGCATCCTGCTGCAATAAGCAACCGGATGCTCCTCGCCATCATCCCCAATCTGCAATAGCACACCACCAATAGCAGCCAACAAGGCGTCAGTTTGTATGATAAAAGGCTTGCTGAAATCTGGATATCAGAGGATAGGCGTTAAGCTCATTTTGTTTTTCAAAGCCTCAAAGGCTTGTTGGCATTCCTCTGCCCAGTAGAAATGAACTCCTCCTTGTAGTAAGTGGAATAGAGGATCGGCAATCTTTGCAAACCCTTCTACAAATTTTTGATAGCATCCTACCATGCCTAAAAATACTTGATCATCTCTCATACTTATTGGAGGTTGTATTTTCCTAATTGCCTCCACCTTTTGAGGCTGAGGCTGCAAGCCCTTGGAATTAATGATGAACCCAAGGTATTTCAATTGTTCTTTAAAGAATTGGCATTTTCTAGGTTTTATCTTCAAATTAGCCTTCAACAACCATTCGAACACTTGTTCAAGGTGTTCCAGATGTTTGGAAAATGTTCACAAAAAGACATTGATGTCATCCAGGTAACCAGAACGCAGGACAATTTAAAGTTCCCCAAAATTGTGTCCATTGTGCGCTGAAAGGTTGCTGGCGCATTACACAGCCCCTGTGGCATGCGTGTCAGTTGAAAAAGCCCTTGAGCAGCAATCATCGCGCACTTTTCTGCTCCTCTGGTGGCAGCTCAATTTGCCAATATCCTGAGATGAGGTCCATTGCGGTAAAATAATTTGCCCCTCCCAGACAGTCCAGAGCATCATCAATTCTGGGCAATGGATACAAATATTTTTTTGTAATGGCATTGAGGCATCAATAATCAATCACAACTTGATTGCTGCCATCTTTTTTCTTTACAATTAAAACAGGGCTGGCCCACGGGCTTTTGAACGGCACTATCATTCCACTTTTCAACAATTTGTCTAGCTCTTCACTGACTATTTTGTCACTAGCCCTGGGGCGCCAAATTGGCCTTATTCTAATAGGCATATGGTCCCCAATATCAACAAAATGCTGTACTCCTTTTTGCAACCTAAATCTTGGTCGTCCTTTGGAAAAAATTTTGGAGTATCATTCAAACAACTCTAGTGCTTCATCCTTCTGTTGTTCTTTTAATATGGTAAATGCTTCTCAAGAAATTATGGTATGAGTCCCAAGGGTTTCAGTCAGTAAGACAAACTTGGATAAGTCAACAAATTTGACATCTGATTTTAACTCGTCCCTCAGAAATAGATGCACAAAAGTGACTATTTGATACTTCTTGACCTTAATATTTTGGCTGGTCACATTTTCTAGTAAGACATCAATCTCTCCGTGCCCTGGTATAAGTATTCCAGGCGCCACATTAGGTTCCATTTGAGACTAATGCCACGGAGATACAACCTTTCCATACAGTCCTTCTGGAATATCCAGTGTGGTCACAGTCCTCATAACCAGTTGATGGCCTGGAACTATTGTTGCATCCTTATTCACACGTAGAGGTATTCCTCAATTTTTGTTTATGGTGGTTAGCATAGGGCGTCATCAATTTCCCCGCTCAATATATCCTACTGTTATTATCCCATCGTCATAAGATATATTAATAATTTTTCTATGATGGCTTGTGGACTTTGTATCGTTGTGAGAGTAATAAATTGGAAGTGATTGGCCCAATATTGTCAAGATGTTTTCCTTAAAATTGTATGAGATCCCATAGGTCCTTAGAAAAACTAGTTCCAATTATATGTCATAATTGGCGTTTGGAAGCACTATAGCAGGTGCGTCTACTACCAAAGCTCCAAATTGCAGTGGCAAAGTGCTGTAAGCTCCTTCACTCTTAGTGCTGTTGAGGCCTGCAGTCCCATATTCTTGATGATGGTCAATGTCCGGAGCTATTTTCAATTTCTTAACCAGCTTCATGGAAACAATGTTTTTTGGTGTTCCACTATCAGCAATTGCTACAACTCTGATTTTGTTGACCAGAATATCCACATAAGTGCACTCATAGTAGTAAGAATTAATAGAGTTTACTAAGTGAATATGGGAAGAATCCAGGGAGTTAAGAGTGTGCTTCAGAGTATTTCCAATACTGGGACATTCATTGATTAATGTGTCAATTGGCATTGCTATATTGATCCCTTTCAGGCTTGGGGTATCTTCTGCATTTCTCAGCCCTTCAGCTGGAATATTCTCAAGTATTTGTTGTACACAGGGTTTAGCAAATACTTAATAGGCTTCAGGTATGACAACCTTACTCTGGGAGCGAGTTACCATATGTACGTTTGAAGAATCTTCATTTGATACTAAAATAGCATCATTGATATTGTTAAATGAGGCCCTGTGGCCAGCGTTTTTTGTCAATCAGGTGGGACTGGTGTCTTAGGCACAATAGAGCGTCCCGCATCTATTGTGCTTGTTCTTTTACCTCATCCTGCACGGTATTGGGAAGGACTACGTTGACATTTTGCTGACAGCATCAGGAAGCAAAGTGATCTTTACGATTGCAATTAAAGCAAGTAATCTCACTCACTGGCCGTGGGGCTTTCATATTTGAGTTTTACTCATTTTTTACAGGCGGATTACTGTAAATCTTCTTATTGGTTTCAAAGGGCTTTCCAGCAGAGGCAGCAGGTCCTGATCTGTACCCAGTATTAGGAGGTCCATAATTTTTTGAGCATCTTCGCAAATAATCAAGCAATCCAGATGTTGCAAGGTTTTGCATGAAAGCAGGCAATAAAGTGTTTGATAAATTTTGGTAAGGTTCTACTGCATGTTCTAGTGCAATCTTAGCGTCAAAATCGACCATAGCCCATGCGCCTAAGAGAACTTGAGCTTTTCAATAGAATCGATCCACAAATTTGTCAATTGCTTCATCTTTTTAAGGTGAATGTTCATAAACATAGATTTTCTGGTTGACAATTCATTCTGGACCTCCAAATTCATGAAGCACAGCCTCCTTGACTTCGGCATATGTTGGATTTTCATTAATGTGAGGCATAATTAACTCAATGCTCCACTCATCAAAGCAGTTAATCATAGTAGCTGCTTTGTTATGGTCGCTAGCCCCATACATGGCCATTTCAAAGCGTTTGACAGATGTGATAATACTTCCATTATTGTCAAAAGCAGGCAGGTTTGCTGGTTTATAATTATTGCTTCCCCATTCCTTGTTATCACAATTACTTCTTTATTGACTAGAGCCAGGTGTACTAGGGCGCTGAGGCATCATATCCCATTCTGAGGTGTTAGGGTTAGCCAAAGCAACCATATTGCTAGGCATTTGTTGACATGGCCCAATATCCATTTTGGTAGCTATTTCTAAAGCTTCATCCTCATAATATTTGGAAAAATTTCCAGTCAAGTGGTTTGTAGCACACTGACAATGGCCGTCATCCAGAGTTTGAATTTGATTGTTGATTTCATTTCCCAATTGGCACAATTTCAGTTTTTAACTTTAATTTTGCAATTTCCTCACTCAAGCTAGTAGCTTATAGTAGCAAGGTGGAAATCACTTGATCCTTTTCTTTTATTGACTTCTTACACTGGTTTAATTCTCCATTGAGATTATTTCTTGACTCATTAATAGCATTAACATAATCATTAAGATTATTGATCTGTAGATTAAGATGATCAATAGAGTCTTGATTTTTTTCATTTTTCACCCGCTGGTCCTCAATTTGTGTTTTCCATTAATTGATTTTCCAGTGTATTCATTATTCATCTGCGAAATTTGGGCGCTCAACCATTGATACTGGTCACAAAATTCATTGTTATGGTTTAACTGCACCTCTTGGGCTTCGTAATTAAGCCTCATGAACTCTGAAGCGTTATCAGAAGTCTGAGTGATATTACTAACACAAGATTCGGTGACTCCTCTTTCCTCTAAGAAATTTAAAAAGATGGGATGCAATCTGTCATTTAGCTCTTGTGCTAATTCTGCTACCCAGTCATTAGCCCAAGTGGCTAAGTTGTAATTTGCCTCCAAACTATAATGGACCTCAGCAAAGTTGGCTTCCAATCGCTCATTTAAAATTTGGCCCACCTGGCTGGAGTTGCGAGAGAAGTTCACCAACTCAGTAATGGCTGCATGATGGTGGTTGATTGTCATCTGAGAATTTCTAAAGTTGGAAAGTAAAAATTCAATTAAGTATTGGGCGATATTCTCTATCCCAATTAAATTGTTTGGATCTGAGCCACACTTAATTGATGATGAGCTAGATATCTCATCCACAACACATCATGCTGTCATTGGCAATAAAAAGGATTACTACTATTGTCCGCAGGCCCTTGTCCTATTTGATACCCTCTTAACAACTGCTGTTCAAGACGTTCCAGCTCTTCAGATTAAATGGGTTTGTCAGGGTAGGTAATAATGGGTACATCCTCCCAATTAATCTGGGACACAGTCATTTCAGTCTTCCCATTGGGCCCAGTAATGGTTCTGAATAATTGATTAGGATTGCTCCCCTGCTCAGCGTGGTCACCATCTGCGTTCCCAGCCATGAGTGCCACTTGTTGAATTTTGGTCTTATTCAGATGGCTGGTTCTTCTTCTGTGGGATTGTGGAGTTTTGAACATCTATTGTATGAAGACAATAGACCAGATGGTGACTATAGTTAGAATAAACTCCTTTGTAATAGCACTTGAAAGTTGTCTCTCCTGTCATTAATTATATGATGGCACACTGCCCTTTATCTCAATGATCCCAAGTAACTACTCAATTTAATACAACTTTTAAGTAATAAACACAAAAAGCTTATAAGTTAAACTATAAACTAGTGGCAGTAGTTGAATGTTGTTTATTAGCATCAACGTGAAGGTAATTTATAGGGTTCAATGTTCACCACATCTTACCCATGACGTCTCATTTTCAATGGCACTTGCCCAAAGGAACACGTAAAATGTTCATTAGAGGGTCTAAAAATACTTTGACTCAGGGCATCTTGCTCAGCCTCAGGGTTAGTGTAAACAACGTCATCATTCTCAAGATGGCTTTTTGGATGCATCTGCAAATAGCTGAACCAATTCTATTTCACAAGCAATCAGCAGCACATACTAAGACAATTCATATCACTAATTAGTAATTAATTCGGAAAAAAACTCAACTGACATTTAAAAACTAATTTCAACATAGACCAACAAAGTCCACGTGCCCAAGTCATTAAGTCAAAACTTATTTTAAGTCCAACCTAACCAACAAAGCCCTCGAGCCCATGTCATCATAGCTAAATATTATTAGGTGAAATTGCTAGGCCACGGATCATAAGCTTTGCATAAGCTTAGATTATACCTGGTCCATAATTGCTGATATCTGATATGATCCATAATAAGTTTAAACATGCTAACATTATTATGTCCCTATTGGATATCTGACAATTAGGTCCAGTTAATTAATCAACAAATGTCATTGCAAATTTTCATTAAGGTCATGTTTTTTTAGCACTAGGTGCTCATTAAGGTCATATTATTAACGTTAAAAGCTGAATGCTCAAGTGGACATTTTTCATAATGCTCAAAGATTTTGATGCAGTATTCAGTTGCTTGGCCAAATTCATTAAACTTTTTGAGATTTGTATCTTTGTTCAGGCTTAAGAGTGTTCAGGAGAACACATTTCTTTAAGTTTTCCCATAAGCTGAGGTGGCACAGCCTGAAAGTGCACACACATTCTGAAACTTGGCATTCATTTATATGATGCATGCTGAATTTAAATATTCTGCGGGATATGTTAGTATCCTCATGACTAATTTTCTGGATTGCTCATTCTTACTTGCTTCTAGCTTTTTAAGTCTATTTTTGATATGTACTTAGTAATGTAATATGCTATCAACTCATATGATCCACATGGTTGAATATACATATTGGCTTGCCATAGCTTGAGAAGCGTTCAATTGTAGTTGTTAACCCAATGAACTTCCTGGTGATGCCTTATAGGGTATATTATTCCACTATTGTGAACGAACTAATCTGATGAGTGAGTGATGATGTGAGTTAATGTGAACATATGTCATAACAAGCTAAATTGACAAGTTGTAGCCAAGTTTTTTTTACATGTAGGTGTGTGATAACAAACTTGGCATTTTTACAAAGTTATATAATGCAAAACACAAGGGAATTTTTTTGTAAATTGATGAAAACACTTGCTCTTAACTAATTTGGGTGTTCTTATTTCATATTTGAAGTTAGTTTTTCTCTGCAATCTACAGTTTTTTTGCAATACGTCTTTAACAATTTTTCATGTAATTATAAAATATTCAATTTTTTCAGCATCTATTCCATCTTAAAAATGTAAGATATTATCATAATCACCTTTGTGGTGAGAATATAAGTCATTTAAACACAAAAACATGCAATGGCGTACAATTATGCATAAAGTTTTGGAATTTAAAAGTATAAAATTAGTTATATTAAGCATAAATATGACATAATACACTATTAGATACAAACATGTAATTTTCTTAAATATAGCATTGATATGTACATTTAGATGGATGATGGCAATTAAATAATGAATTAATGTGACATAGAGAGCATGCAAAACTCATTTAGCAAGAATTTAAGCTTGTAGCTCTTGCATTTGTGGACTTGCTCAGGACGGTCTCACTTGATGCTCTAGCAGTAGTCTGCCATCATATGTGTGTTCCATCGCCTTGATAACGCTCTTCCATTGTTTTCAGGTCTTGATGTAAGCGTTTAACCTGCTCATCGCTAAAGTGCCTAGGTTTTTGAGAAATTGGTCAAGATGGCTATTCAGGAAGTGCATCTTAATACTCAAGTTGCATCCAGATTACAAAATGCCTTTACCATCCTTTAAACCAGAAGTACCTAGTTTTCTGCCTTCTTGTTACCAAGGAAGTTATTAATACAAGTTACATAACACATCCATGATGCTCTCTCCTTTAGATCCATACTACTGAAAAATTTCTTGCCACATATATAGATCAAATGTGAGGACCATCAAACACGCTAGCTTAATTTTTATCAGATGAAAGCCCAGGAAAAGCGGAAACAATGAATTGAAAACATTAATTTTCAATATTCAGAGCCTTTATTAATTTCTTCATCAAGCCAAGCTCGATATGAGGTGGGGAGAGAAATGATTCTGTCTTGTCTGTATTTCATTAAAACTAGAGCATGTACAGGAAGACTGACTTCATATTTTGGAATCACCAGAGCCAAAATACATATTAGCTGAAAAACCTCATGAAAAAGCCAATTCTTTTACCATTATGTAATCGTTTGATAGAATTTTACATGTTAAAATTTCAAAAATATGCAGTGTAAAATTTTTTTAATCTTGTTATTAATGGCAAATAACACCTATAAACTTATTACTTGCACAGGTTCAGTTATTGTGCAATTTGTCCGCATTGTATAGTATTTGATATTATCAGTTGATAATAGTATGATGACTATTATCCATAGTTGAATGGAATTCTTAGATCTTGGCCCAACGCTCAGCCAGTATTTTCGCTCAAAATACTTGAGATGTCTTGATATAGGGGTTTGTTCCCTCATACTGTCCAACCTGATCTTCTCTGAGAATCCCTGGTGACAGTCTCTCCAGTTTGACACACAGTTGGAAGCAATCCCCAATTGTTTCTCCTTCTTCTCTAGATCCCCATTAAGATCTTTACTCTTTTCCTTAAAGAGTCTCCCAATTATTGCACACAGCAATAATATCCTTGAGAAGAATAGAACAATTGAAAGCTGATAAAGTTTACAAATTAAACCATATATTGGATGAAAACTATAGAACTGTATCACTGTAGTACTATATACTTGTTTTTTATTATAAGTAAATTCTAGGGAATTTATAGTTGGCATTCAGTCATCTAACCCTTGGTTGACACCTCTTTGATGAAATGGCAGCCGTTGCCATTAAATCACCCATCCTCATCTCAGCAACAATGGTCTTCTTCATCCTGGCTAGGATTCCATCCTTGGACATCTTCAAGACCTAAATGGAAAGAGTCAGAAACGTGTCCCTACGTTCTCCTCTTGATCCAAGCGAATTGACCATATATGACTAGTGACCTGCTTAGGTAATGGGACTTGTTACCAATTAAGGCAGGTCACAAACCAACTGATCAATTTGCTAGTTGCAGGCGGCATCACTCGCCTTGTATTTTTCTAATTACATTCCTAATCATTTGGTGATGAAACCTGACTGATACCAATTGGTACACCTGGTAGTTAATCACTATCAGATTCCCCTGTTTTGTCAGCAACTCTGCCCAATATATTTTAAGCATTCATCTGGATCAATCCCTGATGGATACAACCAGGCGAATATCTTAAAATCCCCTGAACATAGATACTTAAAAATCAGGGTCAACTGATTTTCCAATTCACCTAGCCCTAGGGAATTATCCCCTAGCGATTCCTGGTAATCTAGAAGGCTGGGAATATGGGCAAAAATCCTAGCACATCCCCCTCTTGCCTAGTTTTCCAGTAATAAAAGGACTGGGGTAGGAAAACACTGCTTTGGTTACTTGTCAAATACTTTTCTGCTAAAGTTAAGTACAATTGTCAGTACTCAACGCTGCTCAGGATGACCTTTTTCATCTGGCTCTCTTCCTCTTCCTCCTCACTACCACCTACTCAGAGTGCAGCCCTCACGATCTACTGTCATGCTGGACTGATTGATTTACTCATGACAATATTAGTCCTGGGATCCAGTTTTCCCCATGTCAGGGCATATGAACTGCTGTCATATTCAGGATTTTTGGTCTGGCGTCCTCAATTTTCTGATTTTCTCCTTATCCTAGACAGGAGACTCTTGCTGTCAATGTTTGTTTTTGTGGCCCAATTAAGAATGCTTATTTATGTTCACCCTTGTTATTTTTCTCTCATAACCTCTTGGTTCATGTCATTCTTAATTCTTCTCTGAAGAGCTTATCCCATTAATTTTGAGATTTATTTCTCCAAAATTGGAGCTTAATGGATTTGTAGAGTGCATGATGTTGACTTCCATATAAGTCCAGCATCCCCCTCTCTTGTCCAGCTCATATATCAAATTTCGAGTTGCAGTATCAACAGCTACTTAACATTTTGTCTGATCAAGATCTTCAGCTCTTCCAGAAGATGAGTTGGGATGTGCGATGTAACCTCTTCTATGGTCCTTCCAGGACTAATATGCCTAGTCTGGCACCAGCGGCTAATCCTTTCATCAAATTACCAGAAATGGTAACCAATCACACCAAAACCAGGCTAGCAATTGTTTTGAACAACTTGCAGCTGATTCTCCCTCTGTCATCAATTCCAGAGTTGGATTTCAAACTCTCCTGGATTTGGGTCCTTTTGCAGATGCGCCAAACATCATCATGATGCTCCAGAAATTATGCCCTTTGCTCTTGATCGCTCTTTTCTTGCTGGGTTGGACTTTCTTCCTGAGTTCCTCTTCCAACTCATACAATACTACAAACCCACAGTCCTGGCTACCAAGCTCACCATTGGTAACAGTATTCTTTTTGAACTCCCCTATGCTGAATTATGGGCCCAAGTCACCGAGGCTTTATCCCTAGCGCTGAATCCCACCAATCTTGGGAACATTCTAGATCAGTATATCACCGCTTATGCTCTTCGCTTTGCCAGCCAAGTTCTTTAAAGTTGGTCCATTAAGCTTCCAGCCTCTCCTGGGTTCCATCGTTCCTGCAGTTTCAGCTGCCAAGAAGCCCATAGTCATCGCTTGTAGGATGCCATTTGCTCTCTGCACAACTATCTCGTTTCCAGCACTTCCCATCAGTATTTCCAGCTGATGGCTTTAATAGGGGGCATGATTTAGCAACCCCCATCCAGTAGCCTTTGTTTGCTGCTGGCCTATATGTCCAGTGTTCTTGATGAAGCCCGTTAGCATTCGCTCAAGACTAATCTTCTGGCTCCAGTACCATATCAGGATTACTTTGAGTTATTCGCCAACTGCCTCTTTCTATACTGTTGCTTCCCTCCCTGCTCTGGGGTTTTGCAATTATCTTCTTCTGACATTTACAATTTCCATTCCACTAGTAACTTTATCACAGGGCTCTGCGTCCTCTCAAAGAACTTGGTTTTTTGTAGGTCTAGCTCTCTCTAGCATCTGATCTCACATCAACTTCGATGGGATATTTATTCCTACTGCAATTCATCTTCCCTCCCCCAAGAGGCGGCATAGGTGTAATCATCCCCATATAGAGGATAATCAATAAAAATATAAAATATAAAATATAAAATATATATTTGGTTTTTTCTATACAGTTTATATAATTTTTCCAATATATTTCATCAATCTTTTATTTTTTCCTTTTTTTTTCCATGGGACTTGACCTTGTTTTAGTTCAGCGGTCCATCTTTCTTTATTTTTCCCCAAACTGGGTCCTAGGTATTCTTAAACCTACCAGTTCTCTATGGTTCAGAGGTCCTTTCTTGGACTTAACCATCTATATTGGTTCAGAGGTCCTTTTTTCAGACTTGACCTAATCATCAGGACATGTTCAACTTAATGGTTCATTGGCCCTTTGGGAACTCTTTTTTTTTTTTATTTTAATTTATCCCTTCAAATACCTATCATTGACTCAATTTACAACTCTTCCATCCAAGAGAGTTGCTTTTATGGAGTAGGCGTTAGTCGCCATCTTGGTGATAATCTCAATTGGCCTGACCACAATGCATCTAGTTTGTTTCTTCTTCCAAAACCATGCGTATTGCAAAAGGCATCTCTTTACCTATTTTGATATTCTGCTAAAGCCCGGTCATTTCTTATTTTCCATCAATTTTGCTCATATCCTTTTCTTTAACGTAGTATCAAATGCTTGCAATTGCATCTCAATCAGGATATTTGTCAGTCAGTTCAAGTACCGTTTGGCACTCATCCCCAATGTTGGTTCCAACACCAAATATAAAATTAGCGGAAACACGGCTTTCCTCCTGTATAGCAATTCAAACAACGTTTTTCCTATCACCGTATGATGACTGATATTGTAGGCAAAGGTCACCAAACTCAGGTATGTTCCCCACGTGGAAGTTTTTCCTGCAACCAGCTTCCTCATCATTGTGGCCAGCGTTCCATTTACTCATTCTACCAGTCCGTTCATCTCTGGTCAGCAGGGTACTGACATGACTCCTCTGATCCCCATTATCTCATTCAGTTTCAGGATCACATGAGATTTGAAGTTTGTCCCATTATTGCTAAGTAGGACCTGCGGGCATCCATGTCAATATACTACTTGATCTAGGATGAACTTCGCGGTGCTGGTAGCATCCATTTTCTCCAGGGCCTTTGTCTTGACCCATCTTGTCAGATGGTCAATAGCAACTATTATGTACTTGACTCCCCTTGTGCTCATTGTCAGCGGTTCCATCACGTTGATGGACACCATATGCCAGGAAAATCCAGGGCGGACCAGTCAGTATCCAGTTGTATTCTTATGTGGCTTGTGCAGCTGGCACTCCACGCAACAAGCTAGATAGTCAGCGACAATATAGTTTATTGACTCCCAGTAATACTGGTAAATATGGTAGGTTGTTTTTCTCAGGCATCCATACCCACCAACCTTATGAGCAGCTTGAATGATAGCTGCTCTTTCCAATGACTTTGGGAATAGTAACTGCTTCCCATTAATCATCTTAAACACTTGCCCATCCATGGTCTTGGTGTTTTCCATCGCTTTTTAAAGTGCACCTTGGATTTCTTGGGGCTTGTTCACAATTTCTCCATCAACCATTCTCTGGAATAACTCATCCACCTGCGGGTATACCATCTGGACCATTGGTAACCATGATAAGCCACACGCGTTCTGGTGAGAAGCCCCCACTTGGTGGACAATCTTGTAATAATAAGCCTGTAGCTTAAGCACCCATTGGGCCAGTCATCCTTCTGGTTCTCTCAAATTATGAAGCCAATGCAGCAGAGAGTGGTCTATCGCCACTTTAAAGTGAATTTCATGTTTGTACACCCAAAACTGCTTACAGGTATAAATGACCGTAAGGCGTTCACATTAAGTTATGATGTAGTTCTTCTCAGCATCTGAGAGTGTCTGACTCACATGTGCCACCAGATGTTCATCCCCAAGTTCATCTACTTGGCTTTGTATGGCGCTGATCGCTGTCAACAAAGCATCAGTTTGTATAATAACTCTCAATTGAAATTCTGATATTTCAGAATTGGAGATTCTATTAGGTACCAGCATTGATCATCAAAGGATTTATGTGCTTTTTCTTTCCATATAAATCCTTTCTTGGATCCTTCAACAGATGGAATAAGGGCTCAGCTATTTGGGCAAAGTCCCAAATAAATCTTCTGTAGTATCCAACCATACCATCGAACACTTGGATGTCTCAGACACTCTTCAGCACAGCCATCAAATCTATGGCTTCTATCTTCTGGGCTTGCAGATGCAATTCAATAGAGTTGATCATAAATCCCAGATATTCCAACTCTTTTTGAAGAGGTGACACTTCCTCAGCTTAATCTTTAGGTTGCCATGGACAATCTCTTAAACACTTCTTCAAAGTGGTGTAGATGATCAGTAAACGTCCTACTAAACACATTGATATCATCCAAGTATACCAGGATGCATGACAACTTAAAGTCACTCACTATAGCGTCCATGGCCCTCTGGAACGTTGCAGGCGCTTTGCATAGACCCTGCAGCATCCTCGTCAGTTGGTATAGCCCCTGCGCGGTAATAATCGCACATTTTTCTTGGTCTTCTTTTGACAAATCGATTTGCCAATAACCTGAAATCAGATCCATCGCAGAGAAATACTTCGCTTCTCCCAATTGATTTAGTGCGTTGTTGATTCTTGGTAGGGGATACAAATTCTTCTTAATAATCTTATTCAGCTTTTGGTAGTCAATCACCACCCAATTGGAGCCATCCTTTTTCTTCATGATTAGAATCAGACTCTCACAGGGACTTGACGATGGAACTAGAAGTCCATGCTTTACTAGTTTGCTGATATCATCTTCCACTACCACTTTGGCCGCTTTTGACCATTAAATTGGCCTCATCCTGATTGGCAAATTTCCCCAGTGTCGACCTTGTGGATCACATCTCTCGCACTTCCCAAATTGTGATCATCCTGAGCGAATACTTCCCAATACTTTTTGAACAATTAAAGTACCTTCTCTTGCTGGCCTTCTGACAGATCAGCAAGTTGCTCTTGATCAACCAATAGGTTGATAATCTCAGTTACTCCTGCCAGTAATCTCATCTCATCAAGAGTCCCAAAGTCGTGGAATCTCCTCAATTTGGCTGTTGGGATTAGATGAAAAAACGCAATGATCTGATTCTTCCTTATTTCATCGGGTTTTCACTTAAATTTTCCAGGAGAACTCAAATTTCTCCATGACCCACCATTATAATCCCAGTAGCCACCCAAGACTCTACTTTGGACTTCTTCCAGGGGCTTCCAACCTCCCTATACAACATCTCAGGTATCTCCAATGTCAGCTCCATGTTAACTATCATCTGCAATCCTGGTGGTATGGTCTTCTCATTCTTGATCCTCAATGGAATCCCCCAGTTCTCTAGGCTTTCTGCAGCATTTCTAATCACTTCCATCCAACTAATTGGTATTGAATCAGGACTAATGCCGTCATTGTATATTAAATTGATGAAGTTGTTTTTCCTATTCAGAGGAGTATATCCATCATTCTGATATACCAATGATAACGTTTGACCCAATATGGTCAACATACTATCCTCGAAGTTACATTTAACTCTGTACTTGCATAGAAATTCTGTCCCAATAAGAATGTCATAGTTTTGGTTGGCCAAAACTATTGCTAGTGCAGATACCACCAAGGACCCAAATTTTAGTGGCAAAGCACTATATGCTCCACATGAGATGGTAGTATCTGGCCCAGCTGTCCCATACTCCTTCTTGTGTTTTAAGTCAGGCGAGATCTTCATCCTTTTTTACTAGCTTGGTTGAGACAATGTTAATAGGTGCTTCAATGCTCACGATCACCCTCACCCGCACTCAAATTCACTTGTATGTCTATATATGTGCACTCTGAGTATTGTAAGATAGTGTTTACTGAGTGTATAGCGGCATTATTAGCTGAATTGAGGGTGTGAATGATTTGTGCCAATAAATCAGGAAACGATTCCTTTATCATGCTGAGGGGGATTGACAGGTTTGCATCATCTAATTGGACTTTGACCAATTCGTTGGGATTCTCAGCAGCTCAAATCTTGTCTACCAGTTGTTGGGCATATGGCCAGGCAACTTCCTTGATTATCTCAGGGTCTTTCCCTTTGCCCTAGATCTGGTCACTGCATTTATAACCAAATTGACCACTTGATACAGTTGATCCTGTATGTCTTCATACACAAATAGATCACTGATATCAATTTCCTTATTCATGATAGCAGGAGGAACAGGATATACTGGAGCTCTAGACTGTTCCCCATTTAGGCTGTGAGCCCTTTTCCCAATTCCTTGGTGGCAGCAGAATTTTTAGCTTGGACCACGTTGATTTGATCCTTTGGCTTCTTGCAGTGCACCACAAAATTTCCCTTCCCACTGCATTGGTAGAAGACCTTTTCTTTCTTATTCATCCATCTGAATTCTTTGGGCTTATTCCCCAACATGGTTAAGTTTTTTGTCTCTTTAGCACCTTTGTTTCCCTTTGTGGGATTCAAATTGCACACCAGATTGTATTTAAAACTTCTGTTTGGGGCATCAAAGGTTGCTCCCAAAATTTTCAAATTATCCACCATTTGAGAGATAGTAATTTTCGTTGCAAACATGGAAAAATCATGTGGTGCAAATCGTGATAGGGCTGAAGGTCTGCTTGTAATGCAATTCTGGCATCAAAGTCATCCATTACTTTCGCTCCAACCAGGATTTGCAACTCCTGGTAGAACCAATATGTGAAGCTTGCTAAAGACTCATCTTTATGGATCTGGATTTCCATAAACTTCTGTTTGTGCTTTGACATGTGCGTCAGACTCCTGAATTCTTTCATGATGGCCAAATTAGCCTCTACATATGAGCAGATGTCCCCCTCCAGGTAGGGTAACATTAAGTTCTGACAGTCAGTGTCTAGGCAATTCATGACCATCAACACCTATTGACAATCACCGTAGCCATACATGGTCATATTGAACAGTCAGAAAAATGCTGAGCATTATCCTGATGGAACGTCAGCAATTTTGGCATCACCTTAAATTCCTATGAGGTACTCTAGCCAATTCTCTAGGCTCAGCCACTCAGCTCACTTGTGGAATGGCTTCAGGTGTCATCTCTGAAATGGCAACAAAAGCGGGTGTCATGTTTTTTAGGGTATTTGACTTCCCAACTATCATATGAGGACTTTTTCTTTGTCATCGCTTGCCACAAATGGCTCACAATTGCACTTGTGAGTTTTTAGCTCCTTGACCTGCTTGATCAATCGCTTGATATCAGCACTGAAATTTCTTAATCAAACACAATCCGCTTCCCACTTTATTTTCAGATACAAGACATCTCGAATTAAGTCCCCTTCTTTCTTCTTTAACAAAGTTACATTTCCAAGTAACTCATTCCCAAAACTCGTGACATTGTTGATCCCTTCCTCCATCTTGGAAACTCACTCTTCCAAGGCGGCAAAGTCTCAATGATCCACTGAGTTTAAGGCATTCTGATTTAGGGTGGCTAACTCCATCCATAGTTTTTGTAACTCGTCTTTATACAAAATCCTTCTAAGTTATTCTACTCAACTACACCCCTGTAGTGAGCACCAATTTGTAAATATTTATGGGTCTTTTTATTATTGGTAAATAACCCCAATATACTTATTATTTAAACATAGGTTCGGTTCTTCTGCAATCTGTCCACGTTGATAATATTTGATATTATCAGTTGAAAATAGTATGATGACTATTATCCGTAGTTGAATGGAATTCTTAGATCTTGGCCCAACGCTCAGCCAGTATTTTCGCTCAAAATACTTGAGATGTCTTGATATAGGGGTTTGTTCCCTCATACTGTCCAACCTGATCTTCTCTGAGAATCCCTGGTGACAGTCTCTCCAGTTTGACACACAGTTGGAAGCAATCCCCAATTGTTTCTCCTTCTTCTCTAGATCCCCATTAAGATCTTTACTCTTTTCCTTAAAGAGTCTCCTAATTATTGCACACAGCAATAATATCCTTGAGAAGAATAGAACAATTGAAAGCTGATAAAGTTTACAAATTAAACCATATATTGGATGAAAACTATAGAACTGTATCACTGTAGTACTATATACTTGTTTTTTATTATAAGTAAATTCTAGGGAATTTATAGTTGGCATTCAGTCATCTAACCCTTGGTTGACACCTTTTTGATGAAATGGCAGCCGTTGCCATTAAATCACCCATCCTCATCTCAGCAACAATGGTCTTCTTCATCCTGGCTAGGATTCCATCCTTGGACATCTTCAAGACCTAAATGGAAAGAGTCAGAAACGTGTCCCTACGTTCTCCTCTTGATCCAAGCGAATTGACCATAAGTGACTAGTGACCTGCTTAGGTAATGGGACTTGTTACCAATTAAGGCAGGTCACAAACCAACTGATCAATTTGCTAGTTGCAGGCGGCATCACTCGCCTTGTATTTTTCTAATTACATTCCTAATCATTTGGTGATGAAACCTGACTATACCAATTGGTACACCTGGTAGTTAATCACTATCAGATTCCCCTGTTTTGTCAGCAACTCTGCCCAATATATTTTAAGCATTCATCTGGATCAATCCCTGATGGATACAACCAGGCGAATATCTTAAAATCCCCTGAACATAGATACTTAAAAATCAGGGTCAACTGATTTTCCAATTCACCTAGCCCTAGGGAATTATCCCCTAGCGATTCCTGGCAATCTAGCAGGCTGTGATTATGGGCAAAAATTAAACCTGCGGATTCCTTCATGTGTCTTAAATGATGGATAATTTTTAATCTAAGCTACCATGTGAAGGTGTGAACTTCTGCTAATTCTTGAAATCAATGCGCCAACATAAATCTTTAGTTTCCAACCTGTTGCAGATGAGACAGTGTTTGGTGCATGTTATAAATTTGGCATTATCTTACTGATACGCCAAAGGGGTTATTGCAGGGTTCAGCCCACTGAGAAATAGGACTGATGATACGACGATGACTGGTCCTTAAGACACACTTAATAAATATAATAATGTATAGAGCAATTGCTCTAATGACACTTTTTTATTAATTTTGATATATATAACAGCAGATATTCTCTGCTCCGCTCTTTCTTAATTGTTTAAAAATCCTAGCCCTTCAATTGTCCCATCATGCTTATATACCAGTGACTTCAGTCAATACCACTCCTTTGGCTTAGACTATTCAGTTTTGAAGTATTCTCATTGGCTCTGGCAGAGTATGCTAATCTTAAATTCACTATTGCCTTAGTTTATGCAATCTACTAGATATTCATCATATGTTGACATCGCCTTATTTCCTTATTTGGAGGCAAATCAATAATCACCCTTCCTGACCAATATTGCCTCATCTCAGGGCGCTCAAATAATTGTACACAATAAGTCATGGTCAGAGAATTTTATCAAATCTACCATAGATATTCAGGACTTACTGTTCAGTAATATCTGAATTTTGACATTACCCCCTTGACTGGATGATCTCTCATATTGTTTATATGCCTGAAGGAACTTCGTGTGCACTCAGTTGATAATCAACTGCTTGTGGGGTCCTTGATAGTATAGACGTTGTCACTTGTTTTATCAATAATTTAAAATGAACCAATACAGATGCTGGCCAAGTACTGCTTCTAACCAAACCCATGCTGGTCATGGAATAGAACCAGCTCTCCATCTTTGAAATGAGCTAGCCCGCTACGCCATTACTGATTGGTGGCCTTGTTCCTTATCTTTAAATAGACTGAAGGAGTACGCTTTGGTTTTCAACTTGATTAATATGTTGTCTAGGATAGTCAAGTAACGTTGAGGATCCATTCCATCAGTATGTTCTATATAGGCATAGAGTAGTGCTGGAAGAGCAGGATTTAATCCATATAGTAATTGAAAGGGACTATTATCCCTGAATGAATGATAGATACTGTTATAATTGAAGACGGCGTTGTAAAGGAAGGTACTCCAATCTTAAGGTTGATCTGAACAAGTTTACAGAGTATGGTCACTAAAGTCCCATTAACTTGCTCAACCATCCCATTAGACTCAGGGTGATATGGGGTTACCAAAACACCACGGATGGCCATCAGTTCATTTAGCTTTGGAAGGAACTGGGAGGTGAAGTTAGTTCCGTTATTGATAAGGATGAAATGAGGGAGCCATGTCACTGGATAATACATACCATTATGAAATTAGCCACTGTGAATGCCCCCAAATCCTGTATCGCCTGTGCTTCAACTCACCTGGTCAAGTGATCAATTGACACCAGAATGTATTTGGGCCCAGTTAGCTCCCATTGGCAGAGAGCCTGTCGAGATTCTGATATGACTAGATAATAAGCCCTGAAGAGCTATGGCGGAATGTCAAGAACACGCTGACTAGGATGTACTTACAAGTATTTGAGCACTTTGAGATGAGGCGATATTGAGTTATAACGGATTATAATTAAATCGCCTATAATTGAGGCAATTAGGTGATCTCAACCTTTGATAGATATTATTTAGATCACCTCAAACTAAGGCAATATAAAATTGAAGAATATTTTTCTGAAACCAATGAGATTTGGCGAAATAGATTTTTAATATAAGGAGTGTACCATCTAAAGTCACTGATATATAAGCGAGATTGGGCAATTGAAAAAAGAGGTTGTTAGTAGTTGAGAGTGAACAGAACAGCAAAAGTCACTGTATTTATTAGATTAAATAAAAGTGCAATCAGAGCAATTGCTCCTACTTTATTATATTTTATAGTGTGCTAGGAGGACTGGTGATCCCATATTGCCTATCTGTTGTTTAGTTGGTTCGATCTGTACAACCCTTATGGTGGATCCCAACAATACTGCCCAAAATTATAACAGTGGTGCTTACTACAGTGGGCCCATTGATCAACCACTAAAAAGTAAAATTCCTTAGTCGCTGACCATGTCTCATTATACCTTCTTTGCTGAGGAATTTTCACGAATCACTGCACAATCTGAATATGAGGAACTCAAACTCACTTTAGACGCAGTTCTCAAGAAACAGGATGAACTTCTTCAAGAGCAGAACGTGATTATGTACCAACTTGACAGCACATTCAGTCAAATAAAAATTCTAGAACAACAAAATAGGAAGCTCGCTGATCACTTAGATGACACTACCAAATGACTGCACTGCGCATAATGAAAATTGACCAGTACCTCCCAGCCCCCTCATTGGGAAGGAGAAGATATTATGGAGGGGAACAATATGACGAGGAATATGACGTTAACTGGAGCTACTACATCCAGAAGGGTAGCTCTGGTTATGAGTATGAGTTGGAGAGCCAATTGCCTCAAGTGATGGCTGTACTGCCAACTGCAGAGGGCCACGCTACCTCCAAAGCAGCAGACATTTCACCCTCCAATAGAACCAGCTTGTTATCAAGTGGCTACTTTTGATCTCAACCCATTCCTCATTTCACCCCAAAAAGCCACGCCTATGGGCAGGATGAGGAGGTCAATATCTAGAAGTTCCTTAGTTTGATTGCAATGGGAACATCCATGGCTTCTTTAAACACAATGATTTGCAGTGGAAGGCGCCTTGGATTGGTATAAAGATAAACTGTTGATATTTGCCTTGGATATCAGGAGTGCAGACCAAGTCACCTACCACCTTCCAAATAGCTTTGTTACCTACCAATAAGTAAAGGACACTGTGCTGAGCCTGTTTGGGGGTACCTCAAAGATGCCACAGTGAAAGGCGGAGTTTTTAACCATTGGGTACCACCATAATGAGAACCGCACAGAGTTCACTGATTAATCAATGGCAGAAGCTCACATGCTGATTTAAGAAGGCTACTTAGTGAAAACTGGCATGTGCATTGCCATGACCTTCACAGTAAAGCTATACCATGAGCTACACAATGCCATTTCTCTAATTTTGGAAGATAATGTTCTCCTTCTCAAAGTTGTGCAGTTCTTACACTGAATATCTGCTAACTTTCCTCTTCCTGATATAGAGAAGAAACATACTGCTGTTGCCACTGGCCCTTCTTATTTGGGGGAATATTCTTGTCCTGGCCACATTTCAACTAGCAGCCCATGGCATTACTATAATTTTGTGCATCATCCTCAACCAAATTTTCCAAACCATTCAACTTTTGCTCTGGGCCTGTTCACAAAAATTTTCAGCAGCCTAACTACTGACCCAGACCTAGTTATTCCAAGTGACAGTAATCATCCTACTGACCTGGCCCAGGTTACTCCGAATGTCCACATAACTATCAGCCTGGACCCCCTTATGAGAACCAAGGGCGCGGATCTTATGGGGTTACTTGTTATGAATGTGGTCTCACTGGCCACTTGGCATGGAGTTGCCCTAACCGTCATGTCAACTACGTGCAACAGGATCAATACTATCAGGGAAAAGATAAGCGAAGTAGAGATGAGACTCTCTACCTCCGCTATCCCAACCCAGAACATCCCTAGATAAATAGTGGGGTATCTCACGGAAGTCCCATAATATGATGATGGGATTTTATACCAGAAACCAGTTGGAGGAGTAAACGTACTGACATGAGCGCAAGCTAAGGCCACGGTGGTAAGATAACCTCAGGAGCAACTGAAGCTTTACACCTGCCAAATGTTTAATCAAGCTTTTTCTGACAAGCTGGATCCCACCACAGATGCGCCAACTCTGAAAGGAGTAAACGTTGCCCTTCCAGTAGAAGCCATTGTTAAAGAATACTCCAAGGTCAGTGAAGGGTTTATGAGTTTTCTTTGGGAAAGAGATCCCATAAATGTCCACGTATTAAACAATCAATATTCTTCTTATACTGAGTTACCTAATGTGATATATTTGTAGCAAAAAATAGAGTTCTCACTATAATAGATACAGGCGCTCCACTCAACATAATTTTTATTAAGTTAATGGCGAAGTTGACATTAATACTTGATGTAGAACATCAAATGGTGTATGGGACCAATGGAGTGGTAAGCACGGTCTTTAAGGGAGCATACAGCGCGCTACCTTTGCGGTTTGAATCCATTGTCATTGTAGCACCGGTGATAGTGCTATCAAACAGTAAATATGACTTGATAATTGGAACTATCTTTCTGTGACATTTTGGGAATGTCATTGATATGAAGGAAGAGACCTTCAAAAATTTGGGACATGGATCCCAAATTACTCTATCTCGAGCGGAGTGCTGGAGGATATGGTGCACATGGGCCATATCAATTTTTCATATAGTGATGGAGTAATTCCAGTCCGCTATTATTGACAAAAAAGAAAGACTTGGCCCCTTCCCCAGAAAAAATATGATATCAAGGGCTACCTCTCCGAGCTGCAGGGCCTAAATCTATTCCTTCTGGACACCAAGCCCTCTTGAACACCAAGTTAGAGATGGAAGTGCCAGACGGGCTTTATGGGGAGGACATTGGTCCATATCAGCAAATGCAGCTTGAGCTTTGTGTGGCTCCGGGGATTATACACCCATGGCATGGAGAGATCAAGGTTTTTTTAGTGAATCTACAGATAGAACCAATACAAATCCTCTGACATCAAATAGTGGTATATTAACACTTGATCCCAATTGAGGAGGTCCTTCAAGTCCAAAAAATTGGTTTTTTGGTTGAATTTAATCTAACTGTTGAGTTGCATCCCGGTGTAATGACAGTGGTACTGCAGGATAATTTAATCTAGCTATTGAAAGAACAAAAAGACCAAGTGATAGCTTTATTTCAGAAGAATAAGGAGATTTTTGCCGTTGATGACCACAACTTAAGGTGTTCTAGGGGTGGTCCATTGTTGGACACAGGAGATAATCCCCATAAGGTCTCAGCCAATCCGCCAATTGAGGGCAGCAGAAGATGTTGTTACCAAGGAGATTGATAAGTTACTGGAGAAAAAGATGTTTGAACCATCCAAGAGACCGTGGGCTTTGCCCATTCTTTTTGTAAAAAAGAAGGATGACACCAACCATGTAGTAAAAGAATACTGGAAGCTCAATTGTATTACAAAAAGGACTCATACCCTCTGCCACAGTTCAAGGATGCTTTGGATCAGTTAGGGGAGCTCGTTACTTCTATGCTATGGAATTGATATCAGGGTACTGCAATTTGATCTGCAGCAGTGGAACAGGAGAAATGTGCCTTGATCACATTCAAAGGCCTTTTCAACCGACTTGTATTCCCCAAGGGCTGTGTAACTCCCAGCTATGTTCCAACGAGCCATGGACACTATCCTCAGTAACTTGAAGCTTTCATGTGTACTCATATATCTCAATGATATCAATTTTTCTTTAAACCTTGTCTGAGCACCTGTTCATCTAAAAGCAGTATTCCGTCAGCTCATTGAGGCAAATATCAAAATTAAGCCTAAAAAATGTCACTTCTTTAAAGAGCAATTGGAATAATTGAGGTTTGTAGTAGACTCCAAGGGGCTGAAGCCACAGCTGGCCAAGGTGGCTGCCATCCAAAAAATGACTACACCTAATAGTAAGCACAACGTACAGGTATTTTTTGGGAAATTGTGGCTATGCCGGCGCTTTATCCCTAACTTTAGCTTCTATTGGGGGCCGCTATTTGAGTTATTAAAAAAAGATGCTGTGTTTAAATGGGCTGAACGTCATCAATAGCCTTTGACATACTTCTAACAGCTTTGATCAGTGAGACGGTGCTGAGCTATCTGACTTCAATAAGGGTTTTAAGTTCAGATGGATGCGTCCCTTTATACTGTTGGAGTGATCTTTTTCAGAAAGATGATGAGGGAGAGAAGCATCCCATTTCTTACTGCAGTTAAAGCCTGAACTTCCATGAGTGCGATTATACCATGACTGAGTGGGAGCGTTTAGCGTTGATCTACACATATAAACAATTTAGGGTATACTTGCCTGGGTAAAGTTTAAAGTCATAATAAATTACACGTCAATACGTTAGTTGAAGAACCATACGGAGCCTGAAGGGCGTTTAGCTCGATGGGCTCTTAAGCTGCAGGCTTGCAACTTTGAGATCCTCCACCTTCCAGGAATAAAGCATCAAAACGCTGAGTGTATATTAAGATTGCCAACCATTGCCATGATGGCGGACATCAGTGACGTGATGTACAATAAGATGCTCAATGGAAAGTATGACGACGAACTGCCCCAAACAAAAGTGTTAAATGAGATAAAAACAAATAACTTCCAACAGAATGGGAACTGTACAAGCAGCTCAGCAAATCTATGGTGAACTTTACATGATCCTCAGAATGGCCTAGGACTCTTATGAGCGCCAACAAAGCAGTCAGCCATGGTGGTTTGCGCAAGACAATGGAACTGTTGAACCTTTGGTATTATTGGTAGAGCATTAACTTAGATGTGGTTGAAACCATTTCCTGTTGCCACCAGTGCCAAGTAGAAAAGTCATTACACCAGAATACCTCGTACCAACTAGTGAAACCACATTTTTCTTAGCATATAGTTTTCCTTGATGTTGTAAGCACTCTGCCTCTGGGGCCAACAGGTGTAAGTACATTCTTATGGCTACTAATCACGTGACCAGGTGGGTGGAGGCGCGGGTGATACACGATTTGGGGGTGGTCAAAGTAGTCAAGTTCATAATGGAATGTATTATCAGAGACATGGCTTCCCTCAGTTTATTCTTACCAATAATGGAATCAACTTCACCTTTCACGTCCTTCCCATGTTAAACGTTCCAATGGGCATCCAAGGAGTTCTGATGACCCCATATCACTACAAGTCCAATGGAATGTTCAACGGGTTAATGGGACACTGGTGAACATCTTTAGGAAGCTGTTAACTGATAAAACCTCTGATTGGAGTTCCCTCCTGTCTACTTCCATCTTTGCTTACAATATTAGCTATCATTCTACCATGGGGAAGAGCCCCTTTCAACTAATATATGGATGACACCCCACTCCTTCAGCATTGCTTTATTTATGCGTAGAAGATACCAGTGAAATTGAGCCCCACCACTACTTGACAAATTTAACTGACACATTGATTAAGTCACAAACGGAAGCATACTCATTCAGCTTGGCCAAAAAGATTAAGAATCAGGCTGCCAATCAGGTACAGCATAGCAGGTTGGCTCAGTTTCAAGAAGGTGAAAAGTTTTGTTCCATGACCAGCATGGGCTTACTCAGAAACACAAGTTGGTCAACATCTGGGATGGTCTTTTTGAAATAATCAAGAAAACTGGAACCTACAAATACACCATCAAAGACCTGGAAAATGGTCAAATCATTAATCACATACATGAAAAGTTTCTCCAAGCATATAAACAATAGGATTTTTATTGTCCAGCAAAGAAGGGTAATATCAAGATTCTGATATGACTGGATGATAAGCTCTGAAGAGCTATGGAGGAATGTCAAGAACACGCTGATTAGGATGTATTTACAAGTATTTGAGCACTTTGAGATGAGGCGATAATAGGTTATAACAGATTATTATTAGACTGCCTAGAATTGAGGCGATAAGGTGATTTTGACATCTGACAAATATTATTTATATTGCGCAAACTAAGGCAATAGAGAATTGAAGAATACCATTCCAAAAACAATATGATTTGGTGTAATAGATTAGTCTAAGCTAAGGAATGGTATTATCTGAAGTCACTGATATAAGTGAGATTAAAGAGATTGAAAGGGGATGTTCCTAATAGTTGATAGAAAGCAGAACAGCGAAAGGTCTCTGTATTTATTAGATTAAAAAAGTGTTGGTGGGGAAAACTTTTTTTTTCTCGTTGCAAACACTTTTGCAACCCATTCAATTCAAGACTAAATCCAGTTTGATAATCTCATAGAGGGGATTAGTCTGCGCCCATGTCTGGGAGCAGTTGGGCAAGCAAAGCAAGAGGAGCAGGCGGAAGGCCTGCGGCCTCTAACGTTTGAAAACGCCCCAGAGAATCTGGTGGAATAGAAAAAAATTTAAAAAAACTGGCGGTCACAATTTCCCTGGAGATACTCGCGTGGCAAGCACAATGCAACCAGTAGATCAATACGCCACATTCCCAGCCACTTTCATCGGTGGAATTCGGAGTCCGTGTGTATCTGGACATCCAAAAAACGGCCCTATGGGAAAAATTTTGTGAAGATGTACACAAAGTTTTCCCAACCGCGGTGTATGTTGCACCTCACTCCATGTCACGCGGTTGGCTGGACCTAGGTTTTGAAAGCAAAATAGCAGCAGACGAGGCTGTAGCGGAGCGCGTAGTGGTCAACCTCCCTGAAGGGCAACGGGTCATCGAAACTAAATGCACCAGATGGACAAAATCAAACCAAATTTTTTCATGTTTGACTTTTTGCCTACTACGGTAAAACGTGATATTTTGGAGCAACACCTGAAAGATGGTCTCGCCATATATGGCAAAATACAATCTTTTGAAATGCAACATTTCACGCTGATGCCACACCTGTGCACTGGCAAAGCCATCGCAGTTCTGACCCCATCTGAGGAGATCGTGAAGGACCTAACCCAGATCCCACACTCCACCTTTATTGACATCGCAAGGCACACCACCCACCCATTCCAGGTAACCGTGGACAGCGCGCCCCCATTTGCACCCACTGTGACGCGTTCGGCCATAAGGCACATGCGTGCCCCATTAAAGAGGGCGTTACATTCCAAGAGCACCCCTCGGCAGCCATGGCCAGTGGAGAGGCGCACTATGAACCAACCGCAAGCACCAAAGAGGCCTTCCCGTGGGGAGCACAAGGCTGCTACCTATTGGTAAAGCCCATCTCCCCGCAGGAGCAGAAGAAGGCCAAGCAGGCCCATAGGACTGTGGCCAAGGAAGCGGCCAAGGTCACCACCACCATCCCACACTCACAACGCCAGGAGGACATGGAGACCTTCGAGGCGGAAGCAACTCAGGAATCCATCACCCAATCAGATTGGGAGGCCCAAGCCGAATGGGCCACTCAATCCAAGGATCCGATGGGAGATAAAATCTCACCCAATTGCTGCACCCAAGCCCCAGTTGAAACTGACTTGGGACCTATCCCAACCAAAAAATTTTTTTTTGCCCCACTCAACGGTGCACCGAACTCGTCCGCACCACAAAAAATTCGTCCGACGTCGGGAAAACAAAAAGTGAAGGCCAAAGCCAACGCGACTCTTTCCGCAAAAATTAACAAAAACCCCAATAGTGTTGCTGCTAATACCCACACTGCTGTGAAAGCCCGTGGGGACCTGGAAGAGGCTGGTGGGCCAGGGGGCCCACCCCCTCACACCTAAGGTACGATGGGGGAAACCTTCACTCTAGGGACGCTGAATATCGCCGGACTCAAGGCCTCCCCGTCCTGGGCTAGGAAACTGAGTTTTTTACAAAATAATTTACCCATGGATATCCTGGCCATCCAGGAAACCCACTGTCCACGAGGTTCCGAGGATGTTTGGAAAACAATGCTCCTACCATCCCTATCCTTTTGGTCAAAGCACTGTGGGGTGCTAATTCAGAAAAACAATTTTTTCAAATTTGCATCTTCAAAAACATTCCTAAATGACTGAGTGCTTGTTGTCACCTTCTCTTGGGCCGATGTTGCACACACAATTGTCAAAATTTACGCCTTAAATGGTGCACAAGAGTGTCGGGAATTTTCTCGTCAGTCAAATCCCTCCTGCTACCCCCGATTCTTTTCTAATCAGCGACATGAACTGTTGGCTAACCTCACCAACGGACCGGTGGCCACCCTCACCCCACACCCCACAGGGTCACGTAGAACTACGCGTTCTAAAAGCCACCCTTGGGTTAATGGATGCACTGCCGCGACATGCCCCACTGCTCGAAAACATGATGCGTCCCCACATCCACAATGGCCAATTAAGGTCCATGACCCGCATTGACCTTATTCTAGCGCCAGCGAAATTCCAACCCCACATCTCCCACTTCAAAACAACGAAAAAGGAATTCTCTGACCACCAACTGGTCTTGATAACATACCACTTACCCGTCACAGTTGCAAAGGCCCCACATTGGTGAAAAATCCGCCCCCCAGAGCTTGCATCGCCAGGTTTTTCCACGTGGGTGGAAGAGGCAACTTTGGCAAAATCATTTGTTGCACCGTTTTGTGTGGACCCCATTTCCACATGGGCAACTTTCAAAAAAGACACCATCCACCACTATCGCCATCTCTCATCCAGACGCTCACGAGCCACATTGGCGGTTATATTGCGCGCACTGGTGGAATTGGCCCACTTGGAGTCCAACATTCCAGCCTCAGGATATAGCCCTGCATAGGGCCATAAGTGGCGGAGGCAGCAGCACACCTCAACGCACTTGAAAGGCAACACAAACATTGGGTTTGTGTCCAATACAGGGCCACACGCATCACTAAAGGTGACAAGTGCACCGCATACTTCTTCAAAAAAGCTTTTGCACCACGCCAGAGCGTGGCCTGCACACAGGTGTGAAGATCGGATAATTCTATCGTGGACACACCGGCTGAAGTGGCAATCAAAATGCAAAGATATTACTCCAAGTTATACCGAGCTGAACCAATTCAGCCAGCTGAAATGGCGGAATTTCTCAATAGAGCTCATATCTGCACCATTTTCTGATACCCAGAAATAATGAATTTAATTACTCCGAACGAATTATGGACTACCATTCGCGGTGCGCCAAACCAAAAATGCCCAGGCCCAGATGGCATTCCATATGAGTTCTACAAAAAATATTTTAAATACATATCCCCATTGCTGCTAGCCTCACTCAACCAAAGCCTGTTGGAAACGTGCCTCCTACCAGGAGGACATGAGGCTTTTACAGTCACACTCTTCAAGAAAGGGGATAGGCTAGACTTAGCCAACTGGCGCCCCATTTCTCTAACAAACACAGACACCAAAATTTTAACAAAAATCATGGCTAACCGTTTAGGGACTGTAGCATCTGCCACCATCTCTCCAGAACAATTTGGTTTCATCCCCAGAAGGTCGATTTGGGATAATGTGCACTCTGTGGCTAATGTGTGTCAGTCCACAGCCTCTGGGGCACTTGTATTCTTGGACCAACAAAAGGCCTATGATAGAGTAAACTGGGAATACCTTAGGGCCTGCCTCCAACAATTCTGCCTACCTCCCCGCTTCATTAACTGGGTGATGCTGCTCACGGAATCTGCAACAATGGCTGTGCATGGCCCAGGTTTCCTAACGGATGTAGTCTATCCTCAAAGGGGCCTGCGACCAGGGGACCCCCTGAGCCCACTCTTATACAACTTCAGCCTTGACCCACTACTGCGAAATGTGAATGCCCAACTCACTGGGGTCCATGTGCCAGGCCAAACCCCAGTCAAGATAATGGCATTTGCAGATGATTGCGTGGTGGGGGTGTCTAATAATAAAGATGCACGCGCGCTTGAAGCCCTCATCCAGGAATATTCCCGGGTAAGCAACGCGGCACTGAACGCCTCCAAAACTGAAATCATCCTCCTTGGTCAGTTTCAGAACTGCTGGGCCCCAGCAAGTAGTTCCCAACACAGCCCAGCTGCTCGCCCAAGTTCACGCCTTACTAACTCAAAACACACCGCTCCACTGGTGCTCCCCTTTGTGCCGCGACCTACCATAGGACCGGTACACCATCTGGGCGTGTGGTTGGAGGCAGGAGGATACGCGTCAGCAGTAATGGAGGGCCATATACTGGACAACGTGACGAAGCGAATCGCCTCTCTCAGAGCCCACCCTACTACCCTCACTGGCAGGGTTGTTCTTGCCAACTCTATGCTCCTATCCAAAGTCTGGTTTGGAGCCCACGCCATCCCCTTCTCCCCAAGCTTCTTCAAATCCCTGTATGCTTTGCTACAAGGTTGGCTTTGGTCAGGCCGCCCTCCACCAGTATGGCTAGAGGTCATGTTTGGCCCTCATCATCATGGTGGCATGGGCCTACTTGACTTCAAAGCCCATGCCGCCAAGATCCTAGGCACCTGGATTGCGGCCGTCACTGCTCCTACACTCCCATCCCAACACTGGTCCCGCGCAGCCCGCTTCAACTTCTCCCGAGCCTTGGGCCTCAACAACCCATCAAACCCCCACTCCCTGATGAAATACCTTGCATCACACACATCAGCCACAAGTCCTCACGGGACAAAAACCCACTACAAACGAATCCTACTCTCCATGCGAAGCGCAGGTGGAGAATTCGTATTAGTGGACATACAACCAAAGAGGCCGCCCCTCTCCTCAGTTCACACAAGAGGTACAGGGGCTTCTCATCCATGATGGCGTGATCCCCATTCGACCCCAAGTCCTATCCAGGGTGGACTACCTGGACATGATGGACATCCCTTATTCCACTGAGACCCAAAAGACTATCTGGAAATACGCACACCATCCTCTGTTGCAGCCTCAAGTCCGTTCCCATGTGTGGCGCTGCCTGAGGCGGGTGTATCGTACAGCTGAGCGCTCTAATGCTTTACACTCATCCTGTGTCGTGTGTGGCCAGTATGGAACGCTGTTTCACCGCCTGGAGAAGTGCCCCACCTCTAAAGTAATATGGCGCGAAGTCCAACGTCTGCTAGGCCAGGATCAAACACATCCCTTCAGTCTGTCAAGAGATATGTTTGCTTCATCAATGGCCTCCCCCTCCCACCATCCCTTCGTGCTCTGGTGGTTGTAATCGCCATGTGGACTATCCACACGATTGTCTTGGATGCCATCGCCGGATCCATCCCCACCCTCCCTGAAGCTGTCCACAGATTCCGGTCTCATTTGGTGGATCACTTTCAAGCGTGGATGTTTGGATATCTCCCACCACGTCGCCGGCAGCTGGTCTCCTCCTGGTTCCCAGTCTGGTTCATCAAATCAGACCCCTTCCTCCACACGTGCTCAATAGTGGCTACGCCCCCTACACACGTTCCCTCCCCTTCCCATAAGTGGCGTTCCCGCTGGCAACAAGAGATAGCATCGCTTCTCTGGGGTGCCTCACCTGGTACTGAGTTTTGTCTTGTCTGAGTCATATTCGGAAGTGTCCATCCCATGGTCAGCCTTCCCGCAATAAATTTAAAATTTAAAATTTAAAAAAAAGTGTTGGTGGGGCAATTGCTCCTATTTTTTATTTTCAGTGTGTTAGGAGGAGTGGTGATCCCCATATCGTCTTTCTGTTGTTTAGTGAGTTTAAACTATACAAACTTTACGGTGGATCCCAATGATATCACCCAAAATTATTACAGGGCCGTTGACATCGAGGGAAACTGTATTTAAGCAAAGTATGGATTCACTAAACTTTACAAAATCTGGCAGAACTTCTTTTCCGCTTGGCACTGGTGGAAGCAGGAATTGGTTTCAAGAACATCAAAGTTCATGCTTTCCCAATAATACTTAGCGCAACATTCCCAATGTATTGCACATACCACCATATCTGACTGCCTTAAGTGCACTCATGATAATGCTAGGCTGGGCCAAGGGTTGCGGAAAGTTCACCTTAGAGTCCCCAATCTGTTTGTAGAATTCACCATTCTTCTGAAACATATTGGCACTTATTATGTCTAAAATGTTGATGATTTGAGGCGGTTCATTGTCATATTTCCCACTGAGCATCTTATCATACATTATGTTGCTCAGATTTTTCATAATTACAATCGTTGGTAATTTCAATAAGCAATCTTATTTTGGTGTTTTTCTCTGGGTTGGTGTAGGACTTTGAAGTCATAGTCCTGCAGCTTAAGAGCCCATTAGGCTAGAAGCTCCTCAGTTCATTGAGATTCTGCACCCAACGTAATGGCGCATGATCTGTTATGAAATTGAACATTACCTCATGCAAATATACCCTGAAATGCTTGTATGCGTAGATTATTTCTAAGCACTCCCGTTTGGTTTTCAGTGTAATTGCATTTGTTACAATTCAAGATACAACTGCAATATGCTACTGGATGCTCCTTCGCGTAATCATCTTGTTGGGATAGAACCGTCCTAATGGTGGAAAGGGACGCATCCTTTTTAACAATAAATCTCTTATTAACATTTGGGTAGCTTAGCACTGGTGCATTAATAACATCATTCAAAGTGTATAAAATGAGTGTTGACGGCGTTTAATCTATTTTAACATGGCATATTCTTTATAACTAAAAAGCGGGCCCCCAGTATAGCTGAAGTTTGGGATGAGGCGCCAGTAGTAACTCACCATCCCCAAAAATAACTGCATGTCCTGCTTACTGTTTGGCCGAGTCATTTTTTGGATAGTTGCCACCCTAGCTGGTTGAGGGTTTACCCATTTGCATCTACCACAAACCCAAGGCACTCCAATTGTCCATGGAAAGTAGCATTTGTGAGGCTTAATCTTAACGATGGCTTAGGCAAGCCGGAGGAATACCTCCCTAAATGGGTATTGTGCTCCAAAAACGTCCAGGAGAGGACAATGATATTGTCAAGGTGCATGACAGCTTCATGTTGCCAAGAATAGTGTCCATCGCTTGTTTGAACGTAGCTGGGGCGTTACACAGCTCTTGAGGAATACAAGTCAGTTGAAAAAGGCCTTTGGATGTGATTATGGCACATTTCTCCTGTTCCGCCATGTGTAACTTGATTTGCCAGTAGCCCAATATCAAAACCATCGCTGATAAATAGTGAGGTCCTCCATACCGATCCAGGGCATCATCAATCTGTGACAATGGGTAAAAGTCCTATTTGATACTGTTGAGCTTCAATTAGTCTATCACCACCCAGTTGGTACCGCCCTAATTTTTGACAATTATTCAGGTGAAGCCCATGGACCCTTTGACGGTTTGAGCATCCCTTGCTCCATAAGATTTTCAATTTCCTCAGTTACTACTCTTTCAGCTGCCTTCAATTGGCAGAATGGCCAAGACCTGATGGGGATGATCCCTAGAGTTTTATTAATGTACTACCCCCAAGAACATCATAAATTGCGGTCATTAATGGTGAAGATCTCCTTATAAGTTTATATTAAGCTACATTTGGGCCTTTTGTTCTCTCATAACCCCATTAAATTCTCACGTGGTACCACTGCCATTACGCCAGGCTGCGGCTCAACAGGTAGCCCAAATTCATCCAGCAACCCTAACTCATGAAACTGAAGGACCTCTTCAACTGGGGTCAAGTGTAATATGACATTATTCAATGCTGGTGGATTTGTAATGGTTTATTCTGCAGATTCGTTAGTAAAACCTTGATCTCCCCATGTTTAGGAGGATAAAACCTAAAGCCACATGAGGCTCAATTTGCGTTTGCTGATAAGGCTCAAAGACCTCACCATAAATCCCAGCTTTCAATTCCAACTCTAACTTTATTTTATTAGACTTGGTGTCCAGAAGGAATAGATATAGGCCCTGCAGCTCGGAGAGGTAGCCCTTGATATTAATATAACTGCTGGGGTTGGCCCAAATTGTTCTTCATTCGATGGTAGCAAACTGGAATCATCTCATCATTATAAGCAAGGTTGATATGTCCATATGCACAGGATTTTTGGCACTCCACTGAAGGTAAAATAAGTTGGGATCCACTGCCCCAAAATTTTGAAGGTCTCCTCCATCATATCAACGACAACCCCAAAGTGTTGCATAAAATCAGATCCAATTAACAGGTTTTAATTGCTATTTGGTAAAACTATAGCTGGAGCTACAATGATAATTGACATAGACTACAAAATTAGCGCGCTGTACGCTCTTTCAAAGACCATGTTTTCCTCCCAGAAGTCCCATACACCATTCGATGTTCTACATCAGATTTTAACGTCAACTTCACCACCAACTTAGTGGAAACTATTTGACTAGGGCGCCTGTATCTATTATAACGCGGACTTGATTTTTTGCTACAAAAAATTCACAGTATATACACTCAGAATAAGAAGAATTTTGATTATTTAATATGTGGACATTTAAAGAATATCTTTTCCCAAGGAAGCTCATAATCTACTCGCCAACTTTAGGACATTTTTTAGCTTAGCGTCCACCAGGAGGGCGACGTTTACTGCTTTCAGAGAAGGCATATGTGAGGGCTGGTCCAAACTTCTCTGGAGACATTTTTTCAAACATTTGATAGGCGAAGGACTTCAGTTGTTCCTGGGGGCCTTCTTCCACAGTGGCCTTTGCTTAAACTTGGGTCTTTACGTTTACCTCTCTAAACATCTGCTGATATAGAACTCGTAATCATACTGTCAGACTTCGTCAGATTATACCTCAACAGTTTTAGGTGGGACTTGTGTTTTTAGAATAGAGGAGGTAAAGAGTCCTATCTCTACGTCACTTTATTTTTCCCTGGTGGTACTTGTCCTACTGTACGTAATGGACCTGACAATTGGGGCAACTTTGTGCAAAGTGCACAGGGTGACCACAATCAAAACAATCTACCTTGGGGCCATGTCCTTGGCTATCATAAGATGGCCCAGGCCAATAGTTTGACTGTTGGTTATCGGCGTATCAGCCCCAGGATGATAGTTTGACTGCTGATGGTTGGCGTAATTAGACCCAGGTCAAAAGTTGAGCTGCTTTAATTGTTATAAACAGGGCTGAACTGGAAGTTAGATGGCCAAAGGGGTATCTCAGCTGAGGACGAGGCGCTTAATTGTAGTAAATTTATGGGTTACTGGGTGGAATAAAAACATGGCGGGATGATTCACCCTAATAAGTAGTTCGGTGACAACTGTTAAAGTTTTCTGATAAATATTGGGTGGAGTAAAGTTGGCGGATAGATGGCATAAAATTGAACAATAATGAGAAGGGGTACGTCATCCTGCAAAACAGGTGCCATGACGTTATAAAGTTTGCAGTATGGCTTCACCACCAAGTTCATCACAATTTTTATGTCAGCTTTAGATAGAGTGCCTGACTCAACCAACACATGGGCTTCCGTCATAACTCATATAGCAAATGCAGCGAGGGTCTCATTATGATGGAACCCAATGGCCCTGAACTCAGCTTTCCTCTGTGACATCTTTGCAGTACCCCCAAACAACTGCAGCACAGTATCATTCACTTCTTGATATGTAACAGAGCTGCTTGGAGGATAACAAGTGACTTGGTCAACGCTTACAACATCAAGGCGGATGTCAGCAATTTAGCCTTGCACTGAACTGAGGCTCTTTATGCTGCGAACCAAATTTTTTAAAGAGCTAGTGATAGTTCCCATAATGGTCAAACAGAGGCAGCTTATAAATACAAACCTCCTCTCTCACTTATAGCTGCGAGCCTTTAAGCATACTGAGGAATTGGTGAGACCCATAGGCAATATCTCACCAAGAAGCTGAGATGGTAGGCCCAGCGGCGCATGGCTTATCTGCTGCTTCAGGGCTAATGTGGGTTGCTTCAGTAGGCAGTATGGCCTTCTTTGTGGGAATTGGTTCACCAAGATGTAAACATTATTGGAGCTGCCATCATGGGTTGAGTAGCTCACGCTGCCTGTGTGTTCTTTAAAAAGCTCTCAGCTTGGTATCTAGCTCCATATTCATCACAATGAAATTCTTCCCGGGAAGCCCCTTGTTGTCCATCCATTTCCCAATGAGGGCTCTGGGGGTGGGGTGTTGTTCAGCTTCCACTTTGTGCAATGTAGTCATTCAGTGTTGTTTTCAAATCAATTAGCAAGTTGCCTGTTTTGTTGTGCAAGGATCTACATTTGGATGAACACGTTATCAAGCTAATTCATTATGTTGATAGGCCCCTGAAAAAGCTCATCCTGCTTCTTGAACATCGTGTCTAAAGCAAGTTTAATTTCTGCATATTGGCTGGCACAGTGTGCTGTGAGGATTCCCTGTCAATGTAGGCCCCATGAGACATGGCTGGTGCTTGAGAATTTTTTATATTTATTTTTTGTGGTTGTTCAATGGTCCACTGTAGTGAGCACCAAAGTAATAAAATTGGAGGTAGGGGTAATATTCGCATAAGGGTTGCACAGGCTTGAGCCCACTGAGCAATGGTCAAACAATATGGAGATTGTTAGTTCCAAAAGGTACTTAATAAATTACTATAATATGAAGCAATAGCTTTGACTGCGCCACTTTATATTATTTAATATAAATAGCAGATTCAGTCTGCTTGTAAGCCCCGATTCTTCTTTACAAAAATCTTCCCCTTCTAGCCTTCTCATCATGCTTATATATCCACAACTTTAGTCAATTCAGACCCTTTTGCTTAGGCTATTCTTTTCCACCATGTTCTCATTGGTTCATCTTCATACCTGAGAAGCTCTGACAGAGTCTATTATACTTAAATTCTCTTATCGCCTTAATTCTAGGCGATCTACTGAAATTCATCTTGAGTCAACATTTCCTTATAAACTTATTTGGAGTCAATCAAATTAGTATCTATCCTGAGCTTAGTATTGCCTTATCGCCTTATTTAGAGGCAACTATCACAACTATTCTGCTATCAATTGGTTTTATTCATATTACCCAACTTGCCGCAGCTATTTGGAGCTTAATGTTCAGTCATATTGAAATCTCAACAACTGTAATTATAGAAAATATGGCTTAACAAATCTCATACCCCACTGGTGCAATTTTCATTACCTCAATTCATTGTTCCTTGGCTCTTACCTGGTAGTTTAGATCCACTATGATTATATGGAATTGTAAAATATATCTTAACCCCCACGCAAGCGTAAAATAGTGGTATGAGAATTCATATTTTTTAAATAACTGAGGTAAGCCGACCAGGGACAGACATTACCAAATATATATGAAACTAAGAGAATAACCAAGAAATATAAAAATTGGGCACCCCAGGGTACTCAAGTTATCCCTGTTGCCAGCGGGACTGCCAGGTATGGGGGGGTTGGTGCACTACTCCGAGGGGGTTTCCCCTACTATGGAGCAGGTGTGAAGAAAAGGGTCTGTGTGGAGGAACCAGAGTGGGAACCATGATTATATGAGCGCTTTTTGTCTTGGTCTCATATATCCATAGAGCCAGGCTTAGAAGTGCTCTAGTAAGTGGACATGGAATCTGTTAATAATCCCATGAATGGTTGGGACTGTGCCCTTGAACGCATCTAGTGCAATTGTGTGTATTGTTCACATTGCAATGGGTATTATTAGGGAGCGGAGGGTAAATGGGATTGGTGACTTGATCTGGAGCGCGAAGATACTCTTTGATATTGAGAATTCCTGTTCGTTTTGAATCTTGAGCAGGCGTGCGACTTCCTGCCATATAGCTTTGGTTGGGGGGCATGTTTCAAGGCGGTGATGTAGGGATCCCTCCCCTCCACATACTGAACATGTTTTGTGGGAGGGGTTGGAGCGGTCCGCCATCCTATAGGTCCTTCTCAAACAGCGCCAGGCGTTTGCTCTTATCCTTGGTTGTAGGAGTGGGTGGTGTGTCATTTTCCACATTGCTTTCTGTGTGGTTAGATCATAGGGAATGTCAACATATCTAGGTATTCTATCCTAGCTATGCTTGGGGTTGTTGCGAGCATATCCCTCTGGGGGTGGTTTTCTGGGTTTCTTAATTTGAATTGGGGGCTGGGTCATCCTTTTCCCTGTATACAACTTATGTTCTCTATGGTCCATCCCATACGGCGGATAGTTCAGAGGATATGTTTGAAATGAGGGGAGGTTCCATGCGGACCCGTTGCAGTAGGGTGCTTGGCAAGGTATGAAAGTAGTCTGGGTGGACTATGTGGGTTGGTTAATTTGAGCGCCTGTGCAAAGTTAGTCCTTGCTGCTCTGGACCAATGTTGTTGCGGGAGGTCTGGAGCAAGGATTTCCTTTATCCAGGTACCTAGGATGTGATTGGCATGGCTCTCAAAATCTATTAGTCCCATGCCTCCGGCTGAGCGTGGGCCAAATAGTGTTTCCATCCGTATAGGAGGGTGAGAGCCAGGCCACAATCAGCCCTGGATAAACGCGCGAATTGAGGTTATAAAGGTAGGTGAGAAGGCTATCGCATGGGCCTGGTACCACAGTATTGGGAGGATGAGCGAGTTAGCAACTGTAACTCGTCCTGTTAGTCCTGGGGTTTTTCCCTTGAGGGAGGCGACGCGTTTGGATACCCGTTGTAACAGGTTACTTTCCATTGTATCATTAGCATATTCCCCTGATTCTAGCCAGATTCCAAGGTGTCGGACAGGAGTGGTGGTGGGAGGTGTTGCAAAGGGTAAAATAATTGGGTTTTTTCTTCGAGTGTTGGTGTGAGGTTCTGATGTTGTGGCCCAATTGTTTGTGTATTTGCCTAAGAGGACGATTTCTGTCTTCCTTTTGTTGAGAGATGCATTGCTCACCTTGGAGTATTCCTCTAGAATGTGTTCCAACTGTCGGGCATCTTCATTGTTTGCTATACCTGCTACGCAGTCATCTGCAAAGGCCATTATCTTGACTGTTGGTTGTCCTTGTGCAGTCATCCCCATGAGACGTGAGTCAGTTACTCGGAAGAGCGGGTCAAAGCTGAAATTGTATAGCAGTGGGCTGAGGGGATCCCCTTGTTTGAGCCCTCTTTGTGGTCTGATATTGTTTGTTAGGAATCCAGGGCCGCATACAGCCATGGTTGCAGATTCTGTTAGGAGCATCGCCCATTTTATGAATCTTGGTGGGAGTTTGAAGGCATGTAGACATTCTTTTAGGTATGGCCAGCTAACACGGTCATACGCCTTTTCCTGATTTAAGAAGACCAGGGCACCAGTTGCTTTGGATTGGCAAATGTTTGCAACAGGGTGTATGTTGTTCCAGATTGAACGCCCTGGTATAAACCCAAACTGGTTGGGTGATAGGACGTCAGATGCAATTGCGCCTAATCTAGCTGCTAGAATTTTTGTTAGAATTTTTGTGTCAGTGTTGGAGAGTGCAATTGGGCGCCAGTTGGCCAGGTCCAACTTGTCACCCTTTTACACAAGGTTATAACATAGGATTCATGGCCTCCTGGTAATAGGCGTGTTTCCAACAAACTCTGGTTCATTGACGCCAATAGGAGGGGGGCGATTTGTTAAAATATTTTTAGTAAAATTCGTAGGGTATCCCATCAGGCCCTGGGCATTTCCTACATGGTGCACCGCGAATTGTTTCCCAAAGCTCCTCCCGTGTGATAAGGGATAGTATATTGTAATTTGGTGGTGTACTTTGTATCTTGGCAGTTTGAATAAATTCCTTAATTTTTTGTGGATCTGTTGGCATATCGCGATATAATTCAGTGTAATAGCGGTGTACTTCCGCCTTGACCTCCTCAGGGTCAGTTGCCAAGGTGCCGTTGGTCTTGCAGACCTGTGTGCACATGGGCTGGTTTCCGCGGGAGTGGAATTGACGGAAAAAGTATGTCAAACAGGTTTCGCCTTCCTTTATGAACTTACCTTTGTTCAATACTTTGATTCTGTGTTGGTGCTCAAAGATGAAGGTGTTTAGTTGGGCTGAAATTTATGACCTTTTGCTTCCCCAATTAGGGCTATAGCCAGATCTCGGAGTATCTATTTCCAGTTGGTCTAGTTCTGCCAAGGTACGCTTGATTGTGGCTGTGTCCGCGGTGTACTTGCGTGATGCAATATGTCAGGTTTTGTTGATTAAATCTTTTTTGAAATTTTCCCATGTTCTGATGGGATCTGAAGTGAATGGGGCTGTGAATTCTGGGTTTGTAGCCTTGTTTTCAACCCAGTAAGATATCTCAGGCAATCTTATATTTTATGGGTGAAGCTTTCTCCAAGGTGACACCTGTGTGTGGGATTGGGTTGGCACTAACTGCACCGTAACTAATCGGTGATCAGAAAAATTGATCTTTTTTGTTGTAAATTTGGAGACTCTTGAGTGGTGGGATTGTGGGATGAGGATGTGGTCAATATGACTCATCGATATGAGCAGTTCTTCACATATGTTGGGTTTTGTCATATGGGGGAGGATTGGTGAATTGGGGGGAAGAGCATCCTGTAAGCCAAGAGATGCCTTCATTGTCGATATTCAATGTGTCCAGGTGGGTATCCCCTAGGATTAGGCCATAGATCTGTATTGGGGTTATCCCAGCAGTTGAAATCGCCTAACATGATGATATCTGGTGGGAGGGTGAGGGTAGAAAATTTTTTCAAATTTTTTTCTCTCAGTTGCAGTGCATGGTGCATAGATACATGCTAACGAATTATTTCATCTTGGCATGTGATTGTTGCTACCAGGACTCAACCGTGCAAGTGTGATGAAGAATTTGTAATTTTAAATTTTTTGTTGTTTTGGACTATCACCCCACAGTGAGACGTCCATACTGATTGTGATGGCACGACCCTGGTTGACCAAGATTCTTCTTCCCCTTGTAGGCAGTGGGTTTCTTGGATGGCCAAGATGTCTACAAGAGGTTTTCGCAGGAATGCCAGCTTTTGGCTTGGGACATACGAGCCCTGGCTCCCGCGATATTTAATGTCCCTATTGACATTGAGGTGCCCGCGGCGCCTCAGGAGCAGTTGGGAGGACCCTCTGGTCCTATCCCACCACGGCTCATTTTGGCCATGCTCCGCATCTGTACTCCAACTCTTTCACTGCCATTGTTGGTTCCCTTGATCTGACCCAATGATTTCAGGGAATTGCAGTTTTTGCATTTGCGTCAACTTTTCCTGCACAGGTCTCATGTTGATTTGATGCGGGTTGTTGATTGGATTTTATATTTTTGAGGTTCAACTTTGTTGCATTGTGCACCGCATTTACACCCAAATTGCGGTTGCATTGTTCCTCAGTATGTGCATGACTGATGACGCTTTGTGTCTCAGTCTGGTTACTGTGAAAATTTTTGACCTGTGCATATTGTTCTGATTGGTTGGTTCAGTGAATATCTGAAATATTCTCCTGAATTTGTCCGTGGTTAATGGCGGATTCCACGTGTGCCGCCGCTTCAGCTGCTGCTCTCTTGCGGGCTTTTTGTGCTGCTTTACACTGTTTACTTGTAACTGGGTCCACAATGGAGTATAGTTCATCTTCACCCCAGCAGAATGGGTGGTGGCCATCAGTCATTTTGGCGAAGTTTTCATTATCTTCGTCCATAGCATCTTCACAAAAATCAATTTTCATTAAGCCCTCTTTTACAGGGCATGCATGTTCCTTGTGGCCCAGTGAGCCACAGTGGTTGCAAATGGGTGGTGCGCATTCTGATGTAACTCAGAATGCAGCTGACTGGCCCCCATCTGCAAAGTGAAATTCTGCTGCGTGAGGAATTATGGATAAATCCTCTTCCACTTATGGGAAGGGGTTAATTACAGCAATAGCTTTGCCCATGCGCAGGTTGGGCATTAAGCAAAATCGCTGTAATTCAAGTTGTTGGATTTCTCCGTAGGCCACAAGACCTTTGCAGAGCTCCTCCTCAATTACCTTATGAGGAAGGTTGGTGGGGAGCGAGTCAAAGGAGATGAACAAAGTTTTCGCATTGTTTCATCTGGTGCGCATGGTGCGCAAAACTTTTTTGCCCTCAGGGAGGGCAATTTCCACGCAGATTTTTGCTGCGGCATCAGCTTCATCGGCTGTTTCAAAACCAATATCAATCCAGCCATGGCCCATGTTGTTGGTGGCTACATACACCGTGTGAGGGAAAAGTGAGGGCTGTGCCTCACATGTTTTCTCCCACAGGGTCAGTGACTCATCCCAAGGAAGAGTCTGATCCCATGTTCCACCTTTGACAAAGGTTGGTTGAATTGAATGTACACATATTGCGCGTGCTTTACAGTAAATACCATAAACCCAGATGGTGTCTGAGTTTGCAATTTTTTTATGACTTGGGTTCCTGGTCCCCCTCCAGGGCGTTTCTTGCCCTTAGTTGCACCGTTAAGCGCACCTCTTGCCACGACGCTCGCCCATGTTGTATTATTTTTGTTATTAAAGTCGCCCATCTTTCCTGTGTGTGATTATCCAAATTTGCTGTTCGAATCAAATTGCAGTAACTAAAGTGATTGTTATGAGAAAAGAAAAGCGAAAATTCATATTTTATTATGGCAATTTTATATAACTTCAATTGCATTAAATTTATTGTGACTATAATGGAAATTCCTGAGCCCTAGTGATTTGCTCCTTTTATTTAAATTAAGATGATTTTTTTGCTACCTACCACTTTTAGTTCTGCTTAGTAGACATAAAATGAAATAATGGTAATGCTAGTGGAAGGGGAATATCTTGGTTAGATTTTAATTGTAGGGGGATATTTTTTCTATGTTGCTAGAAGCCTAGTGAGAGTGAAAGGATAGCAGAGCAAGCCGTTGAGCCTTGGCAGTACTAGATACTACATTGAGCTTTTTCTTATTTCAATAAAGAAACCTCTTGTTATAAGTATTCCTTACTGGAAGTTTTCTAAGGTTACTGTCATCTAACATCATACTTTTAGTTTTAAGCATAATAACTGTACCCTCAAAATCTGACGCTTAAGCGCCAATCTTGACATTTTGATGCCCACTAAAGGGGTCTCACACTTTGGTTCCCTGTAGTCCATTTTAAGTAAGTATGGATTCCATTGACTCTATTGAAAGCTTTCTTCCAGTGGAAGTAATGCAATTCCCTGAGGATGAAGTAGTCACCTTGGCGGTCAAGCAGAACAAATCAAAGGAGGTTTGCCAAGTGCGTGTTGCTTTAAATGCCCGTGTTTGGCAACTCTTTGATGCTATACTTGTCCATAACCGTCAAGTGAAATGATTATATAAATTACTGAATTGCATCAACACCGCCTCAATGGTTTGGATGTAGATTTGAATGAAGCTATTCACTTTGACACTAACTTAGACCAGATCATGGAGGCCTTGTAATTTTAAGTGAACCCCAAGGGCCAGAGTTAAGGTCCCTGATTAATGAGAGCATCAACATGAAAGCGGAATTACTAGCTGCTATATAATAAGTTGGTAATATGAAAATCCTATTAAATGCAGAATGCCATTGTGTCTCTGAGGGACTATTTTAACTTTTATTTGTGGCGCACAACCCTCTAATATTATCAGTGATGAACATTACTTCTTCTGTTTGAAGGGGATATTAAGGCTATGAGGCGTTGGGTACGCTTGAATTGCCTATGGTATTACCTCTGCTCTGGGAGTTGGAGCTTCTGTTTGTCTAGGATTTGCCATCAACTCCTCCCACTGGGCAATCTGACCTGATTATTTGTGAAGCTCTAGCACAACCTGCATGAACTCCTGCTGGTATTTTTATGCAGGTCCGCTTAAGCTTTTGGCCTGGGATGCTCTTGCAGTTCAAGGCTGGTCTACCCTTACAACTCATCTTTGTCACTCAGGAAGTATTATGGAGTGACGCAGGCTCTTTAGCCCTGAAGCCATGAACCTCAGGCTCATAAAACCTATAACTTACTAAAATTTGATAAAAAACAAATTATACAATTATTAGCCCATTTGAGATTAGTATGTCTTGAGAATCTGAGAAAGCTAAGTTGGTAACAATAATGAACTCACTGGATTCTGAAAGCCAAGAGTTAGTTATGCCAAAACTATAGAAGATTGGCATGACCTAAGTAATGCTAGGGGATCTTCTCTCAAGGAGTTCAGTGGGTGGAACGATGACACCCATAAAACTGAGTTCCTTAACATCTTCTTTAAAAAGTGAAACTGTGAAAACATACATATGCCATTTTATTTAGAAAAGAAACTATATGGTGCTAATACCAATAATGATTTTGATGCGCAATTTGTACTATGCCATGCCTGTAAGCCTTAAAAAGATTTATACCAGGTTATGGCTCCCGTTTCAAATGAAAAGTTGATTTCACCCATATGTTGAATTATCTCTGGCCTTGCGCCATCACTTTTGAGGCGCCAAGAAAAGTTATTAGGAGCTCACATTTTTGGCCTCAAGGCCTCTCCCCAAAGAAGGATTTGCCTCCAACATATGGCCCTCGGTTGGATATGCCTGATGATAGTCATATTATTTAAAAGTTTTTAGCTTGAAATTGGACCATTACAACATCTTCTTTCCACTTGGAGTCACAGTCGAGCAATTTTATTTAAAAAAAGTAAGTAAAAAACTATCAATAAAACTCCAGTTGCTCCCATTCATTACTAATGATGTCATATTCACTTCCAGCTGCTCCAGTGTGGGTCAGCAGTAAAATCCCGCCCTGCGTTTTCCATCTGTCAGTAAAATGCGCTCAGACTGGTTCATCCAGTCCCACTAAGTCCTTGGGTCAGTTTAATCCGCCCAAGGATCTCGCCATCCACCTGGCATGTACCAAGGCTGTGCCTCGCAGCACACTCATTCTCCCCCACTACTAGCTCCATTTTGGCCTTTGGGTCAAGTACAGGAGATTGTTCCCATATGAGGAACAAGCAATTATCAACTTGGCCTAGGTGATGATGCTGTCAGCTTGATTTATAGACTTCCACTCCTTTGAGCGGTATTTTGACCTGGGCTTCACCTGTGAAGCTGACGCCGCCACTGCGGCTACAGTGCTCCTGGTCTTCAAGGACACTCCTATCCCAACAACATGCACCCAGCTCCCCACTGACACCAATATGGTGGTTCAGTTCGTGGGGCTGCCCACCCATCTCCCCCCACAGTAATCCATCAGGAGTTGATGGAAGGTTTGGCCGCGTATGGATCCAACCCCATCCTTCAGTTTGTGGTCCCCAATGGGGCCGCTCGCCTATCTGGGCCTTGGGCATTCGCCACAATCAGCCCAAAATTTTAAAATTGCGTTGTCACTTCTCCCCTGTGCCATCATACCCTCTGCCCATGACCACCCATTCTGGGCCCGTGTTGAGAGTAGGAGGACATTCTGTCCTTCCTACTTTGAGTTAGGTCACTTGAAGCATAAATGCCCCTCCCTTGCGGCTTTCCCAAACCCAGCACTGTCATCATCTGGCCCCATTTAGCCCCACACCCCACTGCCTTTCCGGCATGGGGCACAGGTATACCCCCTGCCCCAAAGCCTGCTGCCACTTTGATGCCCACTGCAGCCAACCAGCCCCTTCCTCAGGCAGTGCTACTTGCGCCTCACCCAGTGCCACTTGCACCTCATCCAATCAGGAAACGGCTTGGACTAATGTATGTTCCCACGTTAACCTGCAATCACCAGCCACACCACTTCAATTCTCTGAGCCCAAGTTTGAGTTTGACATGAACCCTTGGTCCTCATTGGCTGAAACTTATGAGATGGGTAGTTTAATTAAAGCCTTGAAGCCCACATAAGACTAATTTATCTAGATATGGAAACCCAAACCAGTTGCTCAATGGTTATACACCCTCCAACTGGACGCCTTGGAGTTCCGCTTTGACCACCAACTTGCTGTTGCAGCAGCTGCCCACCCTGACGTAGACACCATCTGTGAGATGGCCAAGTCATCAGTAGCGGCACTAGCCATGGAACTCCCACCTCCCATCATCAAGCCATCCACATCCATGCCAAACAAAACTACCCCTTCAGTTTGAACACAGGCGCACTAAGGAAGCCATACAGAGAGTGGTTTCTGCCTCGCAGGCCAACCCAAGAGTCACCTGCGCCTCCATGGCTTCACTGTCCCAGCTTCCTTCCCTCCACATTAAGGTGGAGTCCACCATTTCCAAGTACATCGGCGACTTACTGTCCTCCAGTAATGTCCTCAACCAGCCAATCATTAGCATCCTTGCTCCCCATGTAGCTGATCACCCCACCCCTTTACTCTCCTCATTGTCCCGCGCTCTCACCAAAGAGGAGCATCAGATTGAGGATGAGCCCCCCAATCCCCCTCCCCTTCCGCCATGGTAGGTTGAGCGCCTCAGCGCTGTCCCACCTGGTAGGTTGGTGTCTCAATTATAATATTTGGCCCGTTTGTTTTGAGCAGTCATTTTCATTTTGGTTTGAGTAATTAGTTCTTTTGGTTTTTCTCTCTTTTGAGCTTTGGTAATGTCCATCCTCTGGTTGGCGTGCCTCATAATAAATTTAAATTTAAACTATAAATTGGACCATTACTCCTTCTATTGCTCTAATTTAAGCTCTAAACCCCAGGTTCATTATTTGCCCTTTGGATGACACTGAATTGGGATATGAAATGGCGGAGTAGAATTGTTATCTTTTATGTCAGACATTTCTAACAGAATCCCAGGTAAGAATAAATCTCTAAAACCCCCTTCTGTGACAGAAAGGATGACTACGTCAGGCCACCTTTGCAGTTTTAATTTAAAATGACAGCATGTAAGTGACTACTCACTTGCAATTAAAAACATGGCACTAATTTGTTAGAAGAAAAAGTACTAAAGCTGAATGTTTACCAGTTGGAACCACTTGAGCTTCCCAACCCTTCTAGTGAGACCTTTAAATTGGCGGGGTCCAAATGTCTTTACCTATTAAAGCATTAAAAGAATTAAGGCCTCAGTATGTTGAAGAACTTCAAAGTTTTCAGGGCAAATGGACAAATTAGATGTCTTCAAAATTTCTATTGATGCTTAATTTTCCAAATGTAATAATATTGATACAACTGGAAATAAGCTCAAAGTTTAAGCTAATGTAGACTTTGGGGCACCAATTGATATTGTGTTTAATCAACTGGTGAATAGAAATTTTGGGGCTTGTTCCAGAAATAAACCATCACAAAATCTATATTACCTTTGGTTCTCACACCATAACTTCAGAAGGAACGTATATTTTGTTACCGTTGCATTGTGGCTCCTTAGTAATATCCACTCCAGCTAATGTGTTCCCTAATCAAAATTAAAACTTCTTGATTAAAACCTCATTTATGAGGAAACATGGAGTCAAAGCTGATTTTGAAGAGAATGTGATGGAGTTAGTGGGACAAACTTTTCCGCTAATTTATAATCAAAAGTATGGGCCTCAGTTCCCCAAAGAAGTGGTTTGTTAACATTATTAGAATAATATAGTGCCAATTGGTTATCAGCAGATATGTGGCTGTATCCGGCAGTTATCAAATCACATTGTAGAATATAAGGGTATATCCATACGTATAATTGTACCTTAAACATTCTGGAGGGTCATCAAGTTATATTAGAACGAATTTGTTTTTAACAATTTCCCAAGGATTTATTGTGAATTAATTGTTCCTACTGATCGATACAATTTAGAATATGTTGCTGTTCCTGGGTTTATTCTAACAGAACATGGAGAAATTCAGGTGCAATTAAATAAACATTATTTTTATTCTGAGTAAATTAAGCGACACAAATAGTCACCTTTATTCAACTTTTTTCTATTGAAGAAGTATCAAATCCTCATGGCTTTGAAATCTTAATGAACTTAGCTTGAGGCAATGAGCATTTATAGGTATTTTGATTATACCTTGATATCACCTTTCAGTTTTGATGGAAGAATGAAAAGTACCAAGCGCTGTCCTGTTTAAAGAGTATAGTATTATTTTTGCAAAAAAATAATTTGAGGTGTGCAAAAGATATGATACACCAGATTATAACAGTAATCATCTGCCAATCTGCTTTCATCCTATTTGGCGTTCAAAGTGGAAGATGAAGCCATTAACCAAGAAATTGATTAACTTGTGCAGCAAGGAAGGTTAGTGCACTCCAATTACCTTAAGAGACCCAATTTTGGTTATTAGATAAAGGATTGGATCAAATCATATTGTAATAGATTATTGTAAACTCAACAATATAGCCAAGAATTTACTCCTACCATTCACACCGTATCAATGATGCACTATATTGATTGTGTGGCTCTAGGTACTTTTCTGATATAGATTTAGTTTCTGATATTTCTGGTTGATCTGCAGAAAGAGGAACAAGGATAGTGCGCTATGATCACCACTCAGGGTCTATAATAAACCACTAGGATGCCACAAGGGGCTGTGTAATTCCCCAGTGACATTCCAGCATGCTATGGATAGCATATTGAAGGATTAGAAAATCTCCTGTGTATTAATGTATTTGGACGACATGCAAATTTTCAGACCGTTAATGGAGAATCTTCAGTACTCAGAGGAAATTTCTACCTGCTGACCAAGGCCTGTCTGGTATCAAACCTAATAAAGCAACTTATTCTGCAATCAACCTGAATATCTGGGGTTTGTCATTGACATATAATGCTTACAGCCCTAGCCTGCTAAGGTTAAGGATATCAAAAATTCCACAGCCCAGTAATAAATGTGATATTCAGGTGTTCTTGGGAGATAATTGGCTACTATTGCAGTTCATGAAAAACTTTAATGAAACAGGTTAGCCATTCTTAGCTTCTCAATAGTGGAAACCATTTTGAATGGAACGCAAAAAATCCAGTTAGCCTTTAATTGGGTAAAGCTTTTCCTATTCCAAGCGCTAATACTGATGTACTTGAATTTTGTTAAACCATTTAATATTCATATGGATGCATCCCTTACTGCCGTAGGGGTGGTGATATTTTAGTTTGATAATGAGGTGGTAAAACACCCCATCAATTACTGCAGCCAGACTTTAAAAGATAAATGAATGAATTATACAGTTATTGAAAGGAGTGACTGAATGTCATTTAAGCTTGTAAAAATTTCAGGTTTAATACCTGGAGTGCATTTTACTGTGGTACCTTACTTTGCCTCTTTACTCTGGTTAAAGAAAACTTAAAGAGCCTGAAAGGAAAATCTTTTCTTCTCCGTTATTATCACTTTTAGTAACACAATTTTATGCAATTTCTCCAAGATTGACAAGCAACCTGGAATATGAGCAAATTTGTCCGCAACAATACCAGTTGGGAAAAAAGTGGCCAGCATGAAAGGCCCAAAGCCCTCCCAACCTGCTGGGGAAAAACGCCCCAGTGGAATGTTGACACACCCTCCCACCAAAAAGGGTGAGTACAGCGCTGCACCCAGAGTTTTGCAATTTCTGCAAAAATGGGTGCATATACCAAAATAGAACACTCCCAAACCTTGTCCTCCCTTGAGCACAGCCTTAGAATTATGGTCAGCAATACTTCCCTGGAATCATGGAAAAAATGGGGGAGGCCTTCTCCATGTCTTTCCCAAACACCATCTCGGTAAATTACAAAAATCTACACAGAGGATGGGTGGATGTTGGGTTCATGTCCATGGAAGAAGCGGTGGAAGCAGCGAAAATTAAATTCTCCATAAAAATCAACAATGAAGACTGCACCATCCGCATGGTGCGCATGTGATGAATGAGGCAAATGACCTATTCATCATATTTGACTGACTCCTAAGCACCATGCACTGTAATATCCTTGTGGAAGAACTCTGCGGGGGCCTCAAAGGTTACAGAGTAATCAAACAGTTCAAATTAAGAAAATACCCCTCCTGCCCCACCTGTGCACAGGAAAGGCAATAGCCATTAATGAACCAGATCAGGATGTGGCAGAGAACATCACCCTCATTCCCCGCATGGTGACCATCAACCTCCCTGATGGCAGCATATCTCGCCCCTTCCATATCACACCAGAACACACCCCACCTATCTGCGAATTCTGCTCAGTAATAGGCCACAAAGACCATTCATGCCCCGTCAAGTGCAGGATTGAAGCACCGGAATTTTGTGAGGACAATATGGATGAAACAAGCGAAACTTTTGGCAAAATTAAGGACTTTACTTTTGCTTTCTATTGGGGCAAAAGAGCTGATATCGCTTTGGTCAAGCCCATCTCACGCAAGGACCACCGTCGCGCACAGACTGCCCACAAGCAGGCCGCAAGTTCTTCCAAGACCCAAACTCACACCACAATTTCCACGGAACAAATTCAGGCGGATGCCATGGAAGCAAAGCGGAATAACCAATCAGATCCCCCACATAAAACCCAGCACAAACAAAATGACAAATTTTTTAGACACAACCAATTCAATACCTCCAACCAAGCGGGAGCAGATCCACATTGCACCACTGGGGAACCTACCAGCCAATCACATGTGATAGGTAATGATATGGAAGACACATCAGCCAATCACAATGTGATAACACCTATGCACAAGATTCAATCACCCCAACTTCTAGTTTCTGCCCATCAAACCCACAGGCAAGCGGCAAAAAAAATTTTCTAATGGGGCAAAAGTCAACCCACACCAGACCCAAAATCCATGAAGTAATTAAAGCCAGAAGAAACCGAACAATGCCAGCACCAAGGCTGCTGATCAACACACTGGAACAAATCTGGCTAGTTGACCCCATACTTGCAGTATGACCCACAATAAGGAACTGGGTGACCTCAGTGGGTCACCCCAGCATTCCTGATGAGTGGACTACCGCAATCAACATAGGGATGCTCAACATCGCGGGAGCTAAGGCCCCCACATCCCAGGCCAAAAAAATGGCTTTCCTGCGCAATATCCCCGTGGACATCTTGGCCATCCAAGAACCCCACTGTCCACTGGGGGAGGAGGAGTCATGGTAAACCATGCTCCTTCTGGCCAAATCCTTTTGGACATACCATTGTGGGATGTAATTCAAACAAACTGTAATCCTCCAGTAAAAATCCAAAGCACATCCTCCCACCTGGAGGGACAGCTGCTCTAGCAGACCTCGAGTGGAATGGAGAAAATTTTGCCGTGGCGTGTGTGTATGCCCTAAATGATCTGAATGACCGCCAAAAGTTTTTTTCCGATATTCTCTCAATCCATTTCTCTGAGGCAACATTTTTCGCAGGAGATTTCAACTGCTGGCTTAACATCATTACCAACCGCTGGCCCAAGTCTAAGGCTATACCCGCAGCCACATGGAACTATGCATACTAAAGGCAATGTTGGGCCTATGTGACTCCATCCCCCAACAAGCCCCCACCCTGGCAAACATGATGAGGCCCCAACACAACAATAACCAGCTGGTCTCAATGACCCAGATTGACCTGATGCTCTCCCCTATAGACTTCCAGCACCGAGTATCAAACTTTACAACAATAATTATCCCTTTCTCCAACCATCGAATGGTTTTGATAGTGCTATCATCCTCAGAAAAATATGAAAAACCACCAACCTGGCACAGAGTTCACCCAAGCACCATCCACCTTCTGGAGTTTAATTTTGGTTTGAGATGGTGCTAACAACACAGCAAGAAAGACAAACACCTGATGGGAATCCTATCACCAAGTGGGAAACATTCAAGGCTCATGCAACCAAGAAAGCCTGCCACCTAAGCTCCAGAAAAACAGCTGCAATGTTCGTGACAATCAACAAGGCTATCAGACAGCTTCAACACTTAGAAAACAACACACCTCGAGAGGGATACACCCCCTCAATGGGGCCGCCTGTGGTTCCAGCTATCAACACAGGTAAACTCCCTCTTTAGGAAACACCAGCATTACACCAAAGTATGCTATAAATCAAATTACATTTTATCTGGAGAAACTCACACGGCCCACTTTTTCTGCCATTTTAAACCAATTTCAACGTCGGTGACCTGCAAATAGGTGCACCAAGCAGATGACACAATGACATCTACATTATCGGAAATATCAGCTGAATTACACCGATTTTACACTGACCTGTACACAGCAGATTTCGCATCACCGTACGAAATTGAAAAATTTCTATCTTCCACTAATATTGACACTATAGCTGGCCAACCAGACCTTGCAGCACTTATAACTAAAGATGAACTATGGGAGATAATAAGATCAACCCCACGCAACAAGTGCCCTAGGCCTGATGGCCTCCCATATGAATTTTTCAAAAATTATTTTAAACATATCACACCAATACTACTGGCAACTATGAATAGGTGCCTGGAAGACACATCCCTTCTACCTGGTGGCCAAGACGCATATGTGGTCACACTTTTTTAAAAAAGGAGACCAGGCAGATCTAAACAACTGGCGCCCAATTGCTCTCACCAATACTGACACTAAAGTACTAACTAAAATTTTAGCCAAACGTCTGGGTTGCATTTCTCAGACAACCCTCTCCCCCATCAATTTGGGTTCATCTTAAATCGCTCAATTTGGGATAATATCCACACAATTGCCAACATCTGCCAAGCTAATCCCACAGGCGTCCTCGCTTTACTGGACCAAAAGAAAGCATATGACTGAGTACACTGGGGATACCTAGAACAATGTCTGAAGGCTTTCAACCTACCACCCCAATTTATAAACTGGGCGCTCCTCCTAACGCGCTCAGCCAGGTTTGCAATCAGAGGCCCAGGTTTCCTAACCTACACCATCACCCCCCAAAGGGGCCTTAAACAAGGTGACCCGCTTAGCCCTCTACTATCCAATTTTACCCTTGACCCCCTCCTCCGCATTGCAAACTCAAAGCTCACCAGAATCAGGTTGGAGGGACAACCACTAACCAAAATTCTAGCCTTCGCTGATGACTGCGTTGTTGGAGTCTCAAGCAATAGGGATGCCAGGGCGATTGAGCGCATTATTTACCAATATGAGTCAGTGAGTAATGCCATGCTGAACAAACAGAAAACAGAGGTAATTATAATGGGCAAATTCAGTTAAAACTGGGCCCCCCCACCACCACACAAACCAACCAGCCACACATCCAACCACACAACAACGATTTAAGCCAGTAAGACCACTGTGCTTACCCTTTGCACACCACCCTGCCACCAACCCAGTCAGTCATCTGGGCATATGACTCGAAGCCAGTGGATATGCACTTGACACCATAGAAACCAACATTTTGGACAACATCACAAAATGATCGACATGTATGAGAAGGAGGAGTAAAGCCAGCCTAACCAGAAGAGTTGCGTTAACCAACTCCCTGATCCTATCAAAGTTATAGTTTGCTGCCCATGCGATCCCCTTCTCTGCCAATTTTACCAACGCAGTCTACAAGCTCCTGCAGAACTGGCTATGGTCTGGATACCATGCACCTGTCAGTCTGGAGACCATGTACAGCCCACGGAAGAGAGGCGGGATAGGGCTGCTCAACTTCACGGAAAGAGCAACGCAAATCCTAGGCTCATGGATAGCCTCCATGACATCACCCAACCCACCATTCCCCCACTGGGCCAAGGCAGCCCAAACCAATTTTGCAAAGGCACTACATATGAGGTCCCCCTCCAACCCAGCCCCTGATGAAGTACCTTGTAACACACCCAAACGCCACTGGACCGCACAACACCAATCGGTATTTCAAATGCATCCTATACAACCTAAGACAAGGGGATTGGAGCTTCTCCTATGCACAGCAACCTGAAGACATTCACCCTCAAACTGGATATGTGCAACTCCACAGAGGACAAACGGTGTCTAACGTACCTGCCCATTACCACCCTTCCCTCTGTCCAGGATTGAATACCTAGACCACCAATATGTCCCATATGACTTGCAAACCCAAAAACAAGTGTGGAACCTCATCACCTGCCCCCTCCTATCCCCACAAGTGTGCTCCACAATGTGGCGATACATGCGCCATACATATAGAACAGCTGACCATACTTCTCAATGTTCAAGACATGCGCCATCTGTGGCGGACCCAACACACTAGCACACCTCCTGGAAGTGTGCCCGCCATCTGCGCATATCTGGGCCAACGTGATGCACTTGTTGCAATAATCACCTACAACCAAGTTCCGACTATCCCGTGATATCCTGGCACTCAACATGGCCTCGCCTATCGCCCAGACACTAAGGGCTCTAATTGTGTGCATTGCAATATGATCCATTCACTTACCCTTGACGCCGTCAACGGGATCTTCCACAATTTTAAACAAGCCATCATCAGGTTCCACAGCCATTTGACCAACCACTTCCAAGCCTGGCTGTTCAGCTCACTCCAACACAAATGGAAGAAACGGATGGGCACCTGGATTCCAATCTGGTTCTTTCGTTATGACATTGAAGACCTCACAGTCTTCATAGGCGGTACACCCTACTAGCCCATGAGTTGCCATGCCACTCAAGGTCTAGTCACCCACCACCTGTGGCCCCCAGCCACACCAAAGTGTGCCAAGTCGTATCTTTTGAAATCCTTTGTTTTGCGCTCTCTTCCCATTTCTGTTTTCCGCTTTCCCTGCTCCTACATATTGGATGTGTCTGTCCCCTGGTCAGCCATCCTCGTATTAATAAAAATAAAGAGCCTGAAGGATGGTTGGCCCGCTTGGCTTAAATTTACAATAATATAATTTTGAAATCAAAACCAACCCAGTGTCAAGCATCCAAACGTGGATGGATTCTCCCTTATACCTTCCATAGCCTTAATGGCTGATTAAGATGATAAATTACTCAACAAAATGGTTACTTGGCAATATGGTATATTTTCTAAAAAGATTAAATGCACATTGTGTCAGGATTCCTGCCCAAATAAAAAAATGCATGGGTTAGACGGAAATTTAACCCAATTCAATAAAATAGATAAAAATATTATTGGGGATAATCCCCAATAAATTTTAAGGTTTGTCGATATTAAGGATAAACCATGACTGGGGCAATCAAGTAGTATTTACCCAAAACCCCTATTATTGAGGTTCAAACCTGATCTATGCGGTGATCAAATCACATCTGACAGAAATGGACAACCTGCCGCAGAACCCTCAATTGGTGAATGAGTTTAGATCTTAGCATGGAATGCTTTGAGATTTACTGAGAAAAATTCCCAAATATTTCATATAATCATGTTCTAATATAATAAACTTTCTCTCTTTTTTTACGTTAAATTGGATTACCTAAATTTATTTAAAAACGACAGATATTTAGGATTTACCACTCAAGGAAATTTATCCAGAGTGACGACTTTTCATCCAAGGAAAGTAAAAAATTATAACCTAGCACCAAGGAACCTTGGGTTTCCTGGCCTTAAAAACAAGAGGTCAAGTGGTCTAACCCTGAGACCTGATAAGTTGGCAAAATTAAGAAATATACTTTTCTGAAGGTTATAAAACTATATTAGGTTATTGATAAACATCCCTTTTTGTTTCCTAGTCCTACCAAGTGGAAATATTTGATTATTGTCGCTCATAAGGAGACAGGGCATTAACAATAAAAGAAAATGCTTGCACTACCACAATCCCATTATTATTGGAAAACCATACTTACAATATCCATGAAAATCTCGGCTGTTGCCAAGAATGCCAAGCTGAAGCCCACAAACATAAAAGCCACTTGTTATCAATTAATTATACTCAATTTTTCCTGGAACACTGTCTCTAGGGACGTTATGAGGCCCTTGGACAATACTTCTGGTCAGTTTAAATATCATTGTGGCCATCAATCACTTTACCAAATAGGTGGATGCCAGAGCAGTCAGGGGCTTAGGGGCCATGACTACTGCTAAACTTATTTTTGAAAGATGGTATTCATTGGCACAAATGTACCAATTATGTTTGATAGATAATGAGGCCAATTTCATGTCTCAGATTACATTTAAGCTTAATGATTTGATAATTATAAGAGACTTACTATCTAAGCCCTATCACCCTGAGACTAATGCGCTGTTGAATTAGTGAACAGTACTTTTATTTTGATTTTATTAAGGTAGTTATGAGCGAAGCGTCCAATAGAAACATATTCCTTCCTCCATTATTTGCACACAAAAACGCATATCATTTGCCCATGGTGCACTACACGTTTGCCTTACTCCATGGGAAGCAACCTGCACTGCCACCACTTTTACATTCATTTGTTACAGAAGAGAATATGAGCCTTAATAGATACCTTGATAATCTCACATGACCTTAAAGCTACAAATTCTGTTTACTCTAACGCCCTATCTCAGAAAATCAAGGCTAGAGCATGCAACAACAAAGGATGCCAAATTTTCCTTACCGTTGGTGTAGGAGAATGGTCTGGTATTATGAAAACCATGTCATTGGAATAACAAGCAAACTAACACTTATTTTGAAAGGACTTTTTTGTGATCATATAAAAGACATCTAAATATGCTTACACTATAGGGATCTTACTAAGGGCCTTCTTATTAATTGAGTGCATGTCATGTTCCTTAAGAAGCACTACCCACATTTTGGCCTTCTGTTCCCATGCTCTCAATAGCTCATTTGACCCCCACTCATCTTTGTTACCTGATGTTTGGTCATTCTTGAAGAATGTTGCAAGTGGTTTGACTAACCATCAGTTATGCAATATCAATTTTATGATTATATTTTAACTAGTACTCAGAAAAGGATTTGGTCAATTATGGAGTAATTTAGCGCATATCCCTCGACTTCTTATGGATTTATCAAAGTTGTATTAACTCACTTTAGTGATTTTGACTCAACTCTGTAAGCCTAAAAATATGGCATATTGGTTCACATAACTCCACTGGTGCAATTTCCATTATCTTGATCTCATTATTGTTATGGCTATTGGCCTAGGAGTATATCCATTATATTATATGGAGTTGTAATTTCTATCTTAACCTGTGCTGATGCACAATATTTGGCATAAGAATTTATATTTTTATTATGGCCATCCGTCAGAACTTCAACTGGAATTGGTTAATAGTGACTATAGTGAAAATATAATTATCAATTGTGATTATATCCATCAGCTTATCTAAATAATTATTTTACTAGTGTAATACTTTTAAATGCTGCTAAATATCCAAAAAAATGCATTAATAGGAACGATAATAGATGGGTATATCTCAGCAGAATCTTAATGGTAAGATTAACTTTTCCTACATTGCTAGTGAAAACCTAGCAGTTAGATATGATTGTTGAAAATCAGGTTTTAATTGACTTGCTGGTGCATTTTCACATCTATGTTCAACAATTAATGGAAAAAGAAGTACAGTTCTCTACTTCTAGAATATAAATTTTTGGGGGTTTTTTTGACCAATTGTTTTTTACTACTAATAATAAAACAACTTAAAGTATTATTTTTTTGAATTTTATTAGTTGCCGGTGTGGGGATAAGAAATGAACTCTCTCAATATTAGCAGCTTAGTATTTAACCTATATTGAGGTTTGAAGTGAAATAATGCAAAGTTTGGATTAATTTAGTAATGTCTGAATTAGAGAATATGGGGATTTTCCCTATTGGATCTCAGGAGACTCACCTTGTTTTTATGGAATGGCTGATGGAAAGTTAATTTCAGGTAGGATATGTCCATGAGGCAACGATTTTATATTATTTTTCCCAATCATTGGGTGGAAACTCTTTTCACCTTGCAAGACCCCTTCCAACACTATAAAAAGGGCCAGTCTCCACGGTGTTGGTTGTACTAAATCTGCTGTAAGAGGGGGAGGGACCTCAGAATGGCTTCCCAGATTTGGCCAATGATTCAGCGCAATCTGACCACCCAAACTCTTGTTATCTGCTAATATATTAATAGAAGTGTTACCCCAATTTGTTGGTTCCACTGGGAATTGACCAGGGTCTTTTGGCCAATTTATTGTCATTTTCATCCAAAGCTCTCTTCTCCAATATCAAACTTGCATTTGTCCAATAAGGATATCAGAGTGAGCCATTGAGCCTTTGTCTTTACCAGAAATACATTGAGTTTTTTCTTATTATAATAAATTATTTCTTTCTGTAAATATATTATTTTGAAAATTTTTAAGGTCACTGTTATCTAACAGTACCTTGTAGATTTGGGCATTATAACCTGTGGAATCAAATTATGATGCCTAAGTGCCAATATCTACAATACTTTTAATAAGTTGACGTAAGCTGACTAGGGGACAGATATTACCAAAAATTAAATATAAATGAAAATGAGCTAAATTTCTCATATGAGCGAAATGGCACTAAAACAATACAAAAAAACCAACCAGACAGACAGGCAGGCAATGGAAAACTTCTAGACAACTATGGCGGAGGGGAAAGGCGATAGGGGTGCTTCCTCGGCTTTACTGGCATTAAGCAAGGTGCAGTACTAGGTGAAAAGCAAGGGGGTGGGGGCATATGCAGTATGGGGTTCAATATCACTAAGATAATCCAGGCTAGATGCCGTGCGCTGCCACAACGGTAGTAAGCTAGATAACACGATTTTTCTCCACCTAAAGATGTGTTTTGAGGAGCTTATTATATGTAGTATGTTAGTTTGAGTGATCTTGGCTTTAGGTTCTTTTGCTGCATCCATGGCATTTAATACTTATTAATGGGAAATTTTATGGAATTTGAGTAGGTCCCACTTGCATGCAGTGGTAAGGTGTTCTGGGACAGAGGGGAAGAAACATGATTGGACAGCATCTCCACGGACTTGACAACCTATTTTTGAAGAGGCAGGCAGTCATGCAAGGCAGCCACTTTGACAATGGGCTGATGATTAGAGCATATTGGTATGGTGTTTGTGTGGAGGATATAAAATTGATGGAGGAACTGATTGTCATAATTGGTTTGTAAAAACTCATTCCATGGTAAAGGCGGATGGTTCAATAATATCCCCAATTCAGCTCTCTTAACCAATAAGGCCCATGGATTATAAATTGTACTTGATCATGGCAACAGCATAGGTTTGAGGTCTGGCTGACAAATGAAAGAAGCTTAAGATTAGATTATAATTAAAGGCGCTTTTTAATTAGATGAGATAGGTGTGGTTTTGGGTTTAAGATAGGACTAATTGCCTGCTAAAGAAAAGCTGCAGCAGTAGGCTTTGGGGGAGGTGGTGGAAGGATGCTACCCCAAACAGAAAATGCCACAGGTATGGCAGTGGGTTGGGCTTTGTGGAGGTAGACTCAGATTAGGTGGAAGCATCAAAGGTTAGGCATTTGTGTTTTAATTGATCCAACTCAAAACAGGCCAGATAGATCATCCAATTGCCCTTGACACAGCCCAGAATGGATGGCCAGGGGCAGAAGGGATAACAAAACGCAGGGGAATCAATTGAGAAATTTTATTAGAATTAGATTGTCTCATGGCGAATGCTCAGGGCATTGCTAGACGTGTGGCCTATTTGTGACCACAAACTGAAGGACGGGGTCAGAGCCATAAGCGGCCAAACCAACCATAAGCTCCTAATAAAGCACCATGGGGTAAGGTTGAAGGGCAAACCCAAAACTGAACCACTAATCGGTGTATGTGGGAAGCCAGGTGTAAGCGGTGGGGAGAGGGGTGCCCTAAGAATACCAGGGGTTAGTTGCTCAGTGGCAGCATTAGCTTTTTAAGTGAACACCAAGTTTAAGTATCCCTTGAAGGGGAAGAAGTCAATAAACCTGGCAGGTCCATCATCATCTCCTAAGCTAGTTCACTGATTTCTTTGTTGCTGTGAAAGATATTTTTTATATTTGACCCAAAGCCAAAACGCATGCTGCTCTACTTCAGGGCTATGAGACACTGCTTGGGTGCAAGTAAGGTGGATGTTGAGACCATTGTGAGGGGTGAATTGTCATAAGAATTTGTTAGGGCTGGATGACCCAGTATTATTGTGTTTCCATACTGGATGGAAAATGATAGGGGTGTTTGGCTGCTGCCCCAACCAAAAGCACGCCAACGAGGGATCCAAGGACATCAGGGGAATTGGTTGGCAGAAAACAAGGTTGGAGTTTTAGTTTTACTTTGGTTTTAAATCACTTGGAAAGTTACGCTGAGCAGAAAGAAAAGTTGGTAGAACTTTAAATAAACTTTGAAAAATAGATGGAACTTACATATTCTTTTACTCCTACATAATCATTTTCCCACATCCCAAGAAAATTATAATCTTAATGGCTAGGATGATAAATGTGCAAGTAATATTATACAGGTAACAAACTTTAGATGGAAACAAAGCTGCACAGAAAATTCATATTTGAATTTAATCTGACATATATGATTTTAAAACCATAGGATGTGGAATAAAAATGTTAACTCTTCTATCTCATGGTATAGAAAAAGATCATTTATATGTTTTAATCCTGATAGGGTGGTTAGCCAAGCGGGTAAAACTGCTTCCACCCCTAGTGCAGGTTTTGAGTTTGAAACCTGTACTGGCTAGAAAACATTCTCAGTGTGGTATATTTGTCCCAAGATCAACCCACCTCGATTAATTATATGTTTTAATCCTGGTTATTGTTTAAAAAGTTCCTGTAATATTTGTTACCATCATGATATGTACTAGCATTGTATATTATTTATTTTTAAATAAAGATGCCTGGTATGATTAGATTAATTAAATGGTTGTTTGGATTAGCCTAAAAAAACTGTGAGTGAAGAAAGAAGATAGCTTATAGATGGCTTCAATAAATTTGATTTGATTTAAAATCAGACAGAATTTATTTGAGGTGTTGTTAAATTATCATATACTTAAATTTATTATATATGCATAAGTCTATCTGTTAACTGCTCATTTTAAACTACTTAATCATTTTCAACCATACTTGTAAAAATTATCCTATAAAAAGGGAAAACCAATGTAGGTAGGGAAAATTAAAACCACATTATTAATAAAAGACATATATACACAGTGCATTAAAAAAGTTCTGGGACTAACGTTTTAAGACACAACTTTACAAATAAATAAACTTTATTTTATCATAATTTAACATACAACCTTTCCCTCTCTATACATATTTATATTGCTAAAACAATTGTTAAAAGGTATGCACTTAATTCCTATTTTGTATAACCATGTTTAAACCAGCTGTCACATTCTTTTGAATTTTCTCTACTTTATTAAAAGGATGAACCTCCAGTGCCACCTTTAGATTATAGTTATCCACCCTATTCACCATATTTGGCTCTTTCTGACTTCTTTCTGTTCTCTAATCTGAAGGTGGCACTGAAGGTTCATCCTTTTGATAAAGTAGAGACAATTCAGAAGAATGTGACAGCTGGTTTAAACATGGTTATACAAAATAGGAACTATGTGCATACCTTTTAACGATTATTTTTAGCAATATAAATATGTATAGAGAGGTAAAGCAGTATGTTAAATTATGATAAAAGAAAGTTTATTTATTTGTAAAGTTGTGTCTTTAGAACGTTAGTCCCAGAACTTTTTAATGCACTGTGTAAGATATGAAAATTATGATTTTTGTAGTGAGAGTTGGTTATCATTTTAGCTGAGAGGTTAGGTGTTATACAGTTGGCCAATAGGCTCAAAGGCTTTGTCAAGAAGTTTGGTATATATAAGTAGTTGATTTATTGTTTAATGCTTTAGTTTTTTCATTTATTTTGAGCTCATAAGTTCTAATTGCTGTACTATAATTTACCAAAATAGACATTTGGGATACTAGCAGTGCTACATGATTTTGATTGGTCCCATGCATGTTAATTCGATTTTTTATACATTGACTTAATTTCAGTATCAATGTCATATTGACAGACGTTCAAATGCCACAATACCTGTTTTCTATTTGGCCAGGAACTATATTTGATGGCATACTTCTTAACTTCAAAATAAAAGTGGGTTTATAAGATTCAATTAACTCATGGTGCTAGGACTATATTTTAGCCAAACTATTAACTTTAATACAAATTTTAGGAATCTGATTTGCTCATACCCTTGAGCCAACGGTTACAAAATAAATGAGTCAACTTTAAATATATATGACACTTTCTATTTGGTTCTTCTTAATAACTTACTGTTAGAATTAATAAGGTTAGAACACCAATCTTTTTCAATTTGGTGATTCCCTAGCAATTTGATTAGTATTCAATCTAGGTTTATGTTTTAAACAGAAAACACATCAATATTACAGTGCGATTATGCTTGATGTCTTTATTTGGCAATAAATGTAAAAATGAATATAAAACTAATACTTCAAAATTCCACCAAAAAGTTTACTCTAATGTCCTTGGATCCCCCATTGGCTACTCTAGTGTGAGGCAGTAGCAAACTCGACACAACATTTTCTGTAAGGTGGAAAACTCATTTGGACTGCGTCATCAAGTCCTCCCAGATCCTTGGGACTATTAATTCACCCAAAGATCTTGGCCACTAACTTGCACATACCCAGACAGTACTCAAAGTCCCTGGTGCTCCCCCAGAGTAACATGCAATTTGGCTTTCAGATCAAATATTGGAGATTGTTTCCATATGCTGATCAACAGATCATCAAATTGACTCATGGGGTGATGGGCCTGTCAGATTCGTTGACTTTTGTCCCTATAAAAGGTATTTTAACTTGGCTTCATTTGCAAATCTGATACCGCCACTGTAGCAACTGTGACCCTGGTATTCCAGGGAACCCCTCTCCCCACCACTTGCACCTGGCTACCAGCGGATACCACTATATTAATTCAGTTCACTGATTTGCCCATTCACCTTCTCCCAATGTTCTCTATAAGGAGCTGATGGTTGGTTGGCAGCCTATGGCTCCAACCCCTTCCTTCAGGTTTTGTTCCCTAATGGGGCCACACATCTAGCAAGGCCTCAGGCATTTGCCACAATATGCCCTAGTTTTAATCAATTTTCCAGTAAATCCCCCTCATACCTTTAACCCTGCTGCCACCAACCATCTGTTCTGGGCTTATGTCAAGGGTGGAAAATCTGTCCATCCTGTTTTAGATTGGATCTCAAGAAACACAAGTGTCCATCCCTTGCAACTTCTGCCATATTTAAGCCCACCTCCACCAACACCCAACCCAACGCTGGCCCTGCAAATTTTATGTCTGGAGTATGATCCTGCCCCCCCCCCAAAGCCTGCTGCAGTTGCAGTTCCTGTGACAACCAATCAGGACCCCTCAGACCAGAACCACATCTACCCCAGCCAATCAGGAAGCAACTTTTAATATGGCTCATTCCCAAGCTTCCTCCCATTCACCAGCCAAACCTCAGTCTTATGCTGATGCCCCAATACTGTGCAACCAGAATATGTGGGCTTATTGGCTGAGGCTTCTGAATTGGATGATTTTGTTGAACCATCCAAATATCCACCTTAAACTTTTTCTAAAATCTGATTATGGTGTCCAATTCCACCCTCATATATATGCTCCAAGACAAATGCCACTCTATTTCAAAGTGACCACCAGCTTACTGTTTAAGTGACTGCCACACTCAACTGTCATACCCTCTAAAAAGCTTTCATCAAATTAGTGGTATTTTGTTGGAACTCTGTAAATATGTTACTTGCAGGTGCTTAGTCACAGGATAACAACAATATAACAAATGCAGGAGCATTAAACTCTCAACATCTGTTTAAAATTTTGGGGTAGAATTAGACCACAGATAGATTTCTATCTTATTTTTCAAATGGGTATACAAGCGATACTTATGTAAAGATAACGCCTCTCAGATTCAAGGCACTTGGAGGCTAAAACAAAAGATATGAGAGAATTTGGAATAGGTAGAGGGTAGCTCAATTTAGCTAAATGACGATTCAACCTATCAGAAATCTTAAAAACTTTTCACTCCAATAGAGCTTAATTTTGGTGTGGTTGACAGCATGGATGATTTATCCATGTGGTAATGACTTAATATACTTACCAAAACAGCCATCATAAAAAATTTCATTTTGCTAATTACAGAATTGCCTAGTTTTTTGTTGGGTATAATATTTTCATCTTCTGAAACACCCTATAGGTCTATAAGTTTTAAATTTTAAATTTTATAAAGGTACACCAACCAGGGGACGGAAAGTACCAAAAATCAAAACAGAACAAAAGAACCTAATCAAAAGAATGAACAGGAAGACAAAAAAACTTTCAACCAGGTTTTTCTTTCCACTCAGCATAACTTTCAAGCAAAATATACAGTTAATAAAAAGTAAAAACTTAATCGCCCACTGTAGTTTTGCTCTAATGTCATTGGATTCCCCACCAGCTTCCACAGTGTGGGGCGGCAGTAAAACTCTACCTGCTATTTTCCGTCTGACAGGAAAACGTGCGCGGACTGGATCGCCCAGTTGTACCAAACCCCTGGGATCATTTGTTCCTCCCAAGGATCTTGACGCCCACCTCACTCAATCCCAAGTGATGCCCCGCTGCCCCCTGGTGCTCCCTTGGAGCAACATGCATTTTGTCCTTAGGGTTGAATATGGGAAACTTTTCCCATACAATGACGAAGCCATTATTGAAATGGCTCAGGCGGAGATGATACCAGCCTGTTTTATTGACTTCCACCCCTATAAGGGGTATTTCAATCTCAGCTTTACTTGTGAAGCTGATGCCACCACTG